>VHZZ01001055.1:128691-147281 GCA_009801015.1 Silene noctiflora | reverse complement strand
CATGTACTTTGTCTATATTTGAATGCATATTAGTTGGGGAAATTTCTATCACATTAGATTGCATGCATGTTTCATAAGTTGAGTGAGTGTTCTTATTTATTTCTATCTCACATATAACTCGCCCTTACATATACTTATGAGTGCATGAGTGAATCCGCGAGAATCCGACTAAATTTTGTCTTGCAAAGGTCAAAAGGTATCTGGTTTTGTCTATATTACACTGTCATATAAATCTTGGACTTGAGCTGCGTTTTCTATTTCCCATGCCGATGAATTTGTTTTATTGGTACACCCATGTCATTACTTTGTTATAGATATGGATAKCTTGGGATTTGTATGTGCACTAACATTAGCTCTGAGTTATTCATTTACCATTTGTATGTTTGTCATTGTATTGTGTGATGCTTTGCTTGGGGACAAGCATACCAATATGGGAGCGAATTTACAATTTACGAATTAGGAGTAGGTCGAGTGAAGCAAATCTTTGTCAAGTAGGCCTGCAGCTTATTTTACAATTTACCATGCGCGTTTGCCACTATGGATATTTTACCAAATCCAAAGGGCTGTGCAAATAGATTTATGAACGATGTGAGAGAAACGTTCAAAAAGGTTATTGTTACCCTTAAAATACCAGATGAAAACGTAAGAAAGTTTGCAGTTAAATATGAGAGAATGCCTACATTCAACTACGGAGGTGGGAGATTAGAGTATGGAGAAATAGACTATGATGATGGATCATATGAGGAGGGTGAACTTCAATTTGGTGAATGGATTTTGGCTTTGCCGTAGAAGGCTACGAAAACAGTGGTGGACTCAAACATAAAGGCAACTAGGTCTCTTACAAGCAAATTCGAGAAGGATGTGGTTAAAGAGAGGTAGGACATTGAAAAGATGATTGAAAAGTTACAACATATTGCAATGTCGCATAGGTTTAAAATAGAAAAGGATGGCAGCATATGAAGGACCAAGGCATGAGTAAGGGTTCTCAACATTGGGCTTTGGTTAAAAATGCTGAAATAAATGTAACAGAGGAAGTTATTGAAATTGATGAGGAGGTGACTACTATTGGGGAGATGATGGGATTTGTTGATATGATAGGGGGGGGGGGGGGGGGGGGCAGCGAGGGGTTGGTCTAGGGAGAGAGGAGTCGAAGTGGAGAGGGATTAATGACAAGAAGGAACATTACATGGAAGAGGTTGGAGAGGGACAATGAGACTATGGGGAAAGAGCAAAAGGCTCGTGAAAAGCGACTAGGGAAAACGGGAAAAGAAGGAATAATGGAAGACGAGGTGGTTGCAAAAAGGAGGGGTAATGTTGTAATGGGTGTAAGTTCACCTGAGGCGGTGGTTGAGGGAGCTAAACCCCGCCAGACATTATGAATCTTCTGATCCTTAAATCCAGAGGGCTAGTCACCTTCGAGGCAGTAGGCGGTTTGCGAAACCTGATCCTTAGAGAGGCCCCGAGTATATATTTTCTTTTTGTGTGAAACTAAACTAAGTAGTGTACTCTATGATCACCCCAGACTATCTCTTTATTGACAATTGATGACGGAAGGTAAGCTCGTTCCCCACAAAATCATCCCTTTCCAAATAAAAGAAAAGACCAACCTATTCTCACAAAAATGTTAGCCTGATCCAAATCAATGGAGAAGCCTAAATTATTCAAAGTGGTTCAATACATCCATTAGATTGGTGCTCCATAACAATTGTGAATTCAATTATAACCAGTAGAATGAGTAGAGGACAACCCCAAATTTCTCACCAAACCATAATGGTGACAAACCCCAAAATAATGTATCAAATAAAAAAGGCCTAAAATCGTGTAAAAAATCTCATATTCAACGAAATAAGAAGTCGAAATCAAAACCAAAGAGCCGAGTTTCAAAACACTCGTGATCAAAATTCAAAGGGTATAGTCAAACAATCAGCTAACATCATCAACACGGCCTTTCATACCCCTAAGTTCTTCTTGAGACAATCACAGGGAAACAGTTAGGAATTCTAAGAATTCACCTAGCTTGATCATTACACCCAATCATTAGGGTCCAGACATTAAAATTTGATCCCACACCATTTTCTCCAAAACTATTTGCACTTGGGTCCCACCAACCTCGTTACACCATTCCATTACCCACCGCATTACAAGCCATACACCTTTGCCCTTAGCACCATAAAACAAACCTCAAGAGTCATGGTTCATAATTTAAGCTTCTTATTACCAATATTCACATCCCAAAATATCAGAGCGTTTACACCAAACTCAAACACGGGATCCAACAGTACCTTCTTGCAGGCTTAAACGTGATACAACACTCTATCCTTAGACATCACCTATGGGTTTGTACACAAAAAAAAGCCCTAACACCATGTTTAGTCACCTCATCCCAACCACGGTCTTGGTTTGATCTTAAAAGAGGATCCAACCATGACTTCTTTCTTCTTTTCAGTCTCTGGGGGGTTTGTTGTACAGGAGCTACCATTTAATCTTTCGAGTCTTAATTAAGCCCAAATCAAGCTACCATTAGCCCAGTTTGTCTTAGTACTCAATTTGGAATAAAATAAGGATGTGAGTCCAGTTAACAAGGTTGTCAAATCTCAGGTTGAGCTTTATCCAAAAGCGTTGGTAAAGATGTTCAGTTGAACTGTACATTGTTTAAGGCTATAAGAACGAATGAAAGTGGTAAGGTCATACTGACCTTAATTCATGTACAACTTGGACGCGAAGTAGGAAGATTCCTGCCTGGACATGGTGCAGCGGATTACTTAGGCATATGGATTTATTATTTTGTTCCCACCCAATTTAACGTAATTAACTGTCGACAGATTGTCTGCCTGCCTAAGCGCGTAACTTTTAAGGGAGACAATGGGAGTTTTCTCGGTCATCGCAAGGTTAAAGGGGATAACGCCAACTAGTTTGCAGACACGGATGTTGCAGCAGAAAATGCGATGTACGAAATCATCCATAAGAAGAACGAGGACATCCAAGTTCGTACTAAAAAGGTGGGCAAGTACTTGAGGGTTGTCCCGGGGTGGATTCGGTTGGAGGCTACTAGTGAGTACGATAACGATCCTAGAACCCTTTTTGATGTGATGGAGGTGGGTCCTAACAAGAGTGCACTTCGTAGCCGAAGCATCAATAAGTTCTTAAAACCGCTGACGACCAACGGTTACACAAATTGCTTGAACGCGTCTATTTACGTAATTACAAAGTTAAAAACACTTGAGGTGAGAGAACCTCTCATCTCAAGAAGAATTTAGGTGAGCGAGTTCCGAATTTAAGACGCTAGGACCTACAACGACCAAATAATAGCTTTTGTCGTTCAAGAATGTAACACCCCTACTTACCAAGGAGCCTTAACTAAGCCCTCTCTGATAACCAAGGGCGCTACCATCTCGGTTTCCCGAGGTAAGTATATCAAATTTACCATCCAAGAACATTATTTAGATACGTTATGAGTTTACAGCGGAGACTGAACAATAACTCAACTATACATACCAAAAGATAAATACAACTGATGACTTAACTATCAACTACAGGCATCACTACGTCATACGATCTCCCAACCCGCAGCATATACTAGTCTGCATCGCATCCATACATCCAAACTAAACTTGTGTGCCATCTTGCTCACCATCCTCGAATGGATCATCACAGTTTTGAACACATAAACGGGATTAGTCAACTGTACAACAACACAACGCAATATAATGTATAAACAATAATCATAGTAGCTGTAATCATCATCTCAAACTTCATAGTGACCAGTAACCGACTACACACCGAGGTGTGTAGCCTTGCCAGATTACCCATCGCAACAGGTAATTCACACCACTAGTGGGGACTGCAGCCTTACCACCAAAATCCCCACTCATCGCAACGAGCAAACCCAAGTCCATTAATATGCACATCCCTCTTGCGTCAAGAAACACAAGAGGCGAACAATGGGGGTGAGACCATCTCTCGCAATGGCTCACAATACCAATACCAATACAATAACATCATCATATCCCAATCATAAAATAATAACAAAGATCGGTACATCATACATCATACTAATATACAACCAACTGAGTAGAGAAACCCTACCTGAGCAACAATCCAATAAGCACTGATAAAGCATACACGATCACGGGACATCGCTATCGACACCAACAATGATGGTACGACCCGATTACACACAACCATAACCCTAACCCAAAACCTACAGATGGTGATGATGACTTACCTTATACAACGAATGGATAGATAGGTCAGGACCGACGCACACACCCACCCCCATGATGGTCTCCTAGGTAGAGGCTTCAACAAGATAGAGAAGAAGGAAGTAGAGGGAGAACTGTTCTGATTTTAAGTTTTGAGAAAAACAAAAGAAATAAAATGATTTCGGGTTATGACTTCCGCATAACATTATATTACGCTGTCACTCACGCACTCGGTGGAGTACCAACATACTCGACCGAGTTAGCCGCACTCGGTCGAGTGCCCCACACTCGACCGAGTGTCCCGTGCTAAGTCGAGTCCCTGTGTCTATATCAACGGGCTAACAAGGTCAAAGGTACTTATGGTCAGTCAACGGGTCCCCCAATAAGACGGGTATTTCAAAGAAGCCGTCAACATTACCAAATAAACTGATAAAATGGAACTATAATTTTCAAAGACGACAGAACATACAGGCCAGCCCTTGTCTATGGGACAAAGCTTCAGTTTTAATGCTGGAATCCCCAAAATTGGTTCGGCATCGAATATAGAGTCTCATGCAACGAGCATTAAGATAAAAGATAAAGGTGAAGTATTATATAGGTGCGAAAGTGAAATTTCAAGAAACAATTTCCTAACATTTGCCCAAGGATCCCATGCATAAGACAATATGAATCATGATAAAAGGTGAAAAGAATATTTACCTTAAAGCGTAGATTTCACAAATACCTTATAGATAGGACATACCTGAGAGCCCCACTTGTTTCTCCTCTACTCGGTCTACAAAAGCAACCCGAAAAACCACGTCTTTTAGAAAGGAAGAGAAAGATTAATATCACTCTCTTACTTTTATAGGTGCTTGAGGCAGACGGTATATAGGAAGAACAATATGTTTTCTCCCTTATAGTTTCTTATGGAAAAACCTCATCATCCTTTTCCATCACCCTAGAACTTTTATATATAGTATCACATATCATAATAGAGTTTAGGTGGAATAAGGAAAGAACTCCTACTCTTTTCCTAAAACTGGTGCCTCATATCTGTTTCCTTATAGGACTGATATTATTTCCTGATTGTGCTTATATGTGTGACCTTATAGGATTATATTATTTTAGTTATTAATTCAATCTTATCGTGACTAATTATCATAATTTTTCTCTAGCAAGTAATTATGATTTAATAAAATAATATAATAATTATCTCCATGTTATATCCTATATTATATTTAGTAATTGCCAAAAATGTCTCAGGACACAATTCCTTCAATCTCCCACTTGTCCGTAGACAATATCGCAATACTAAAATTACTTATGTCTCTTAATGTCATGATAACATAATTAACATCCAATGTTCATTATGTCTTCCATCAAAATTACATTCCTTGATCCCGAGTTCGAACTGCTTAAACAAGGATTAACTTCTTAATCCAATCCAGCATAGTCATGCATTTTCTTAGTTCTTGCTCATCAAGAGGCATAGACACACTATTATATAGGAGGACTTATCCAATCTTGTATCATCAAAACTCCCACTCAATTCTTAGTCACCATAACTATTGCTTTTATTAACTCATTTAACGGCGCGACGTTTAACAGTGTCAATGCATAACTAATCATTTAAAATGTATACTCATGTCAAAGGAACCACTAAATATGGATTTTTATTTTACTTTAGAATCCATTTTGGTCAAGTTGGAATATATCCAATATATCCATTGATTGAGTGAACATCCTCATATTCCCATAGCCTGTGGAATTGCGCTATCAAACAACCTCATGCTAGTCTTTCATTTCATCACTTATGTCCAATTTAGTGATCCTGACTACGGACTGAATTAAGCTGTGATCTCTGTTCACCGATAGTTTTTCACTTATCAAAACACTTTTGATAATCCTATATAGAAATCACACGCTTTATGGACATTTTATTTAATACAAAACCAACAATTAAATAAGAAATCAATAATATAGATGAGCATTCTAAAACATGAACCATGTTTCAGTAACTGTATTTCCTCAAATACAATTTTAATGCCACAATCTCATTGGCTTAATTCCCATAGACCTAGTATAACTCTCATACTTAGGTTGTGAAAGCGTTTTAGTCAAATGAGTTTGCGACATTTCATTGTTTTGAACCTTACAAATAACCTCCTTTGTTGCTTTTGTCGTTGCTATATACTCGGCTTCAGACATAGACACTGGGAGGGTGTTTTGCATAGAACTCTTCCAGCTCACCACTCTTCTATTGAGACAAAGAGTGGAACCTGACTAACTGCGGAAGTCATCTGAAGTCATTATGGAAGCTCGCAACAGTGTAACTAGTAACAACCAACTAATCATCTCCACCAAATACCAGGAAGTTGTCCTTAGTTCTTCTCAAGTACTTAATGATGTTCTTCACTCTAACCCAATGCATGAGTTCTGGGCTTGACTTGTTTGCAGCATATGCTCAAAGCATTTGCAACATCCGTTCGAGTACACATCATCTTATATTTGATGAATCCATTTTAAAAATAACAGGAACCTTATCAATATAAGTTCTTTGCCTGAGTCCAATCGTCATACTCACCTCAATCTATCTCCATAAATATTGATGTCAATTATGTAATTTGTATTCTTAGATCTTTCATAGAAAAATAATGTACCAATCATCTCTTGATTGACTCAAGCATGGATACATCGTTTCCTATGATTAGTATGTCTTCCACATACAATACTAAGAAAGTAATATTACTCCCACTTAACTTAACATGCATCCTCTTTCAAGAACTCCTTCAAGAAAGGGGTTTTGACATCCGTTTTAGCATGACTCTTAGTCATTTTCAGAGTCTTGACTCACCAAAGCGCCTATGTAGATAGTAAGTTGCCCATTTTCCAAAATCATTAATTCGGAACTTTATGTATAATAAGTTTTTATAAACCTTTTTGCATCAAACATGAAATTTACTATTTTTATGCTGGGGAACGACAACTTGTGAAATGGCGGATGAGACGTAGGTCAAACCTACTCCATCTTCTACAATATCCATATGTTGTGCCAACTCACTTATTTGTTACTCGTCATCACGAACTCCTTTGAGATGTATACTACTCCCACTTGGCATTTTGGAAATAAACTCCTTTTCCAAAAAGACACCACCACTAGTAACAAACAATTTGTTCTTGCTTTAGTTGTAGAAATAGTACTCCTTGGTCTCTTTGGCATAACCCACAAAAGACATGTATCAAATTTGAGTGAGAGCTTGTCAAATATTAAACGTTTTACATTGACCTCACAATCCCAAATCTTCATAAAAGACAACTTTGAAACATTTCCAATCCATATCTCATATAGTGTCTTTTCTATTGCTTTGGTCAGAGCCATATTAAGTTTGAATGTTGCATTTCAAATGTGAATCCCTAGAATGAAATTGGAAGGTCTGCAAGACTCATAATGAATATAACCATATCGAATAAGGTTCGATTCCTCCGTTCGGAAATTCCATTTTCCTGGCGAAATTAATTGTGAAACAATTACACAATATTTTAAATAATCATCAAACTCTGGAGAATAAATACATACTACCACGATTGGATCGTAGTGTTTTTATTTTATTGAAAAGTTGGTTTTGCACTTCATTTTGAAATTGTTCGAACTTTTCAAATAATTCAAACTTTTGAAAAGTTGCTAATGTGATCATATACCCACACATCCGTATGTATAAGGGCTAGGAATTCATTTTCTCTTTCACTAGTCCCCGTGAACTGACATCATTTTCCCCATCAAGCAATATTTTCATGCGTCATAAGATTCAAAATCAAATGACTTTAGAATTTCATCATTATGAAGCTTCTCGATACATTTTACGATTATATGGCCTAAATGACAATGTCATATATAGGTCATGTTTGAATCATTATTTTTATGTTTCTTACCGTCGATGTCATATTGTCATTTCAATACATACAAACCATTTGATACTTGGCGTTCTACTTCTTTTTGGTCTCTACACATTATAAATAATAAGATTACCACAACTGATATCAAATACCCAAGAAGCATGAGTTGCTACGATCACTTCTATAACAGATATACATAGGGTAGAAAAACTATTTCTCATCCTCCAAATACATAAGACAATTCATCTTCCAATGACTAACATTTAGACAATGGAAACACTAATGTACAGTTGTATCATTTGCTTTTGAACCACCATTTTCTTTTCCATAAGAATTATATTTTGCAACATTTTTGCCCTTTTCATTCTTGTAGAAATTGGCCTAGCCCTAAACTTTTGAACGGTTTCCTTTATGAACCATAAGAACATCTGTATGTCCATATTTTGATTCATTTGAAATATTCCTCTCCGCCCGAATCAACACATCATGCAACTTTTGCAATGTTGTTTTCCTCTTCTAACATGCAAAAGCTCAAACCCAAGTTTTGAAAACCCATCATGAAATGAATTGATCACAATATCAATAGCCAGTTCAAGTGGTTAAGCAAAATCCAGTTTTTCCATGACCTGAAAATGTTCAATCAAATTGAACAGATGTCAGTATAAGCGAAATGTTCATCAAAGCAGTTTAAAACAACTTATTAAACTACTAAACACCCTTTAAAAATTCCCCTAAAAGGCATTTAACCAAGATCATCTCCCACTATTCATCAAACGAACTTTGGCCCCCATTTAATAAATAGTGTTTTAGGTAAGATAATCCTCTACTAATTATAACAATTTATAACTCTTGGTTGGTATATTAACAACTCCCTGTTAATACACCAAGTTTGTTTCAAAACCCAAAACTTTATCTTTTGATAGTTTTGATGAGCTAAACCAAACATTTACTTGTAGGTTACATAAACCCACCTTATTATCCTTGAAAATACAAGTGACACCCTACTTTGGCAGAACCTATCACTTGTGTTGTAAAGCTTAATAGGTGTTATTTGGAAAAACATAAAACTCAATATTACAAATTTGGGGATCAAATGTCGGTCATAATACGGTGAACTCGTACCAAAATAACCACATTCACAAAATAAAAACAAGCATAAAACGAACTTAAATGCAAGTATAAAAAAACAGTGATCTAGTATGGCCCCTAAACTAACAAGGTCCAAAATATTCTTCCGGATCTCCATCTTTCAAGAAACCTCCCTCGAATATTTTGGATCTCCATCCTCCATCTTCTCTAGACTTCATCCTCGAATTACATTAATTTTTACTAATTAAAAACTAGATAATAAAAATTAAAAGAAAGCAATAAATTATTACATTGCAATACGATGCGCCTGCAATCGTATGAACTAAAATAACTACACATTGCTCGGATAACAAGACGAAAATAAATAAATTATTACATCGCATAACGATACGCAGATCGTAAAAGTATTACAAAAATTAATGATACGCAGATCGTAAATCATCCTAGTTTGGGCCATACTAGTCATCACATTCATTCTCATAACAATTATAATGGCATTCATGCGTCACATTCACAATTTTTTGACATAAAACAGCCTGAAAATCAATCAAAACTTTTGAATTTGGCTTAACAACGACAACCCTGCTTTGCAGTCTTGTTTAAAACGCCATTTACACTCGAAAAACACTACTTTTTCATTAAACTCCGACACTCGGACTTGATCATAAAAATTTTCGTCTGAATTGTTGCATAAATAGTACCGTCGTGAACCGTAAAAAAAAACGTTTTTTTTAAACCAAAATTTACCAACAAATTAATATCAACATTAATTACGCAAATTTTTCCAATCTAAAAAAAAATTACCAATCGAACAATTTTCATGTTTTATAGTATATTCCTTATCGAACACATAATAAGAGAGAGAAATGCTAGAGAGAGTGTGGGATTTAGGGTTCATCTTTTCTTAAGCTTGCAATGGCTCGACATAGGAAAAATTTCCCTAAATATTCTTGATTAATAAGAGTAATAACTTCTAATAACACCAAAAAAATCACAAAAATAGTAGTAGTACGTTTCATAATATTAATAATACTAATAATGGTTCTCGATTTCAAGTGATTTCGACAGCGGCGGATGAACAACAATTGGAACGAAATGAAGTAATTCAATCGGAACCAATCTCGGTGGTACGGCCGTACAATCTGAATGATGCAATGAAGTTTATTTTGGAGGAAGACTCGGATAGGGACTCGGTGGAGGTGTCGAGGAACGGCAAAGGACTTGGTTCTGATTCGGCTTCCGCTTTTAGGGTAAGTTATCTTCAGCTTACTGATTCAGATGTTAAGGATGAATTAGAATACTGGTCTACTGCTGTCTATTGTTATGTTCTGGGGCTAATCTCCATGGAAGGCCCGTGATGGATTTGTGAAGAGAGTTTAGGGTTTTACTGAGTTTGAAAAGATATCTTTCCATTCCAATGGTATCTTTTTTGTTCGTTTCAAAACAGAAGCGATGAAGGTTCGTGTGTTGCAATCTGATCCTATTTTTTTTCTAACAACAAGCCTGTTGTGGTTAAAGAATGGAATCCCACCACAAAGCTTGTTAAAGAGGTTGTAGACTTGGTCCCTGTATGGATAAGATTCTATGGACTTCCTTTGAAGTTTTGGGAAAATGCTCTCAAGAAGATTGTCAGTCTGGTGGGAAATCCTATTAGGTTTGATAGTAACACTCAACTGAAGACATTCATGGGGTATGCTCGGGTAAAGGTGGAGGCGCGTGTTGGGAATGTTCTACCTGATATTGTGGAGTTTGTGGATGAGTTGGATGTTTTTCATAGGCAAATTGTGCACTATGAATGGAAACTAGTTATTTGCACTGCTTGCAAGCTAATGGGGCATGTGGTTAAGGATTGTAGGAAGAAGAGAAATGATAGGCCTGCTAAGAAGGTGTGGGTACCAAGAAAATTGTTGTCACTTAGCCTGTGACACAACTTGTGACTCAGCCTATGTACAGTCTTCTGAATTGGTACCAATACTGCAGCCAGAACATGATCCTGTTAATGAAACTGGTGCTGGGCTTTCTTGAATTGTTACTCCTCTGCCCTTTTCTTTGTCTACCATGACTCCTGCAAGAATTATCACACAGATGACTAGGCAAAGAAGCCTAGGATTTGGGGACAGTAGGGGGACTTACTTGGAGGTTCTAGAGAGATCTAGTCAGATCAGAAATGTTAATGGTATGGAAATGAAGGATGTCAGCTCTTTGATTGAAAATGGGTAGCATAGAATGCTGGAATGTTAGGGGTATTAATAGTGAGAATAAGTAGAAAGATGTTAGATGATTTTTGCATAAGAATAATGTAGGGGTTTTTGGTTTATTGGAAACTAGAGTTAGAGCTGGTTCTATAAATAAAGTACATCAGGGTATTGGGAATAATTGGTCCTTGGTTACTAACATTAGTAGTCATGATGGAAGTAAAATTTGGGTCATCTGGGATTCTCTTAATTACAAGGTGGAGGTGATTAGTAATGAAGCTCGGGTTATAATTGCTAAGATTACATATTTGCCCACTGGCTACTATTGGTGGATGTCTATGGTTTATGGTTTTAATAGGATTTCAGAAAGGGTGCCTCTGTGAGAGTCCTTGAATGCTATGAAAAATTATGTTGATGGGCCATGGTTGGTGTTAAGGTATTTCAATAATGTCCCGTCTATGAATGAAAGAATTGGTTATGAGGTAACAATTGCTGAGTTGCAGGGGTTTCAAGATTGTGTTGGTTATTGTGGGTTGATGGATATTCTTGCTCATGGAGCCTTTTTTAAATGGAACAACAAACATGAAGTGGGTGATAGTGTGTTCAGCAGGATAGATAGGGCCATGGTGAATGATGAATGACTAGCTAGCTTCCCTGACACGTGTACGACATTCCATCCAGAGGGGCTGTTTGATCATTGTCCCTGCACAAAGACACTTACACCTGTGGTGGAAAAGAGAAAAGGACATTTTGAAACATTTTAAGTATTTCAATATGTGGGGGAAAGGAGATGAGTTCCATCCCATTGTTCCACATATTTGGAGCACTAATGTTGAGAGAGTTAAGATGTTCCAAATTATCAAAAAAACTTTAAGCTCTTAAGCATCCTTTAAATGATATGAATGAGAACAGCTATGCGAACATTGAGACATCTGTTAATGTGGCTTTGTTGTATCTCCATAGCATGTAGATGAGGCTTCATAGTGACCCTACCAACCTCTCTTTTCAGATTGAGGAGAGAACTGCAGCACAATCATATAAGGAATTGGATGACAATACCCATTATTTCCATAATGTGATTAAGGCAAGGAGATTGCAAAATAAGATCCTATGTATTCAAGGCTTGGATGGTACTACTTATGTTACTCCTCAAGATATTGAGAAAGCATTTGTGGACTACTATACTCAGTTGTTGGGCACTAGTAAGGAGGTTGTTGCTGTGCATTTTCTAACTGTTAGACAAGGTAAAACTGTGTCTTCTGCTCAGGCTCTTGATCTGCTGAAAAAAGTGGCTGATGCTGAGATTAAGGATGCCCTTTTCTTCATCTCTGCCAATAAGGCACCAGGGCCTGATGAGTATTTCTCCCAGTTTTTCAAATATGCCTTTTATATTGTGGGTATTAATCATCTATGATTTGCGGATGATTTGTTACTGTTTTTTAGAGGTGATAGGATGTCAATTAATGTTATCCTTCGAGCATTTTATACTTTCTATGTGGCATTTGGGTTAGATATAAATTCTGAGAAATTAGAAATATATTTCAATTGGATGCAAGACACTGAGGTGAGTTATGTGCTGAGACTGTCTGGATTTAGAGCTAGGACCTTTCCTTTTCGTTACTTGGGAATTCCAATAACTAATAAGAGGATGGCCATTGGGGATTGCACTAGATTAGTTGAAAAGGTGATTGGGAGAACCAGAGGATGGGGGAGTAAGAAACTTAGCTTTGCTAGGAGACTTGTCCTCATTCAATCTGTTCTTACTCAACTCCATACTTTTTGGGCTCGAATTTTTGTGATTCCTGTCACTGTCATTGACATAATTACAAGTATCTGCAAGAATTTTCTGTGGTCAAGAACTAAACAGTACAGTAGGGCACCTTCTGTGGCTTGGGAGGCTATCTGTTTGGGAAAGAAGTTTGGTGGTTTGGGTATTGTTAATTGCAGACAGTGGAACATTGCTCAAATTGGTAAATATACCTAGTGGTTGGCCACAAAGAGTGATCACCTATGGATTAAATGGGTGGATCACATATATATGAAAGGAAGGAATTGGTATGATTATACTCCTTCTATTAACTCAAGCTGGACGTGGAGAAAAATTTGCCAAGTGAAAGATATTATGAAGGCGGGGTATATCAATGATAGACAGTTTGATAATAAAGGTGTGTATACTGTCTCTTGTGGATATAATTGATTTCACGGGGCTCAAGCAAAGGTTTCATGGTTCCCACTCATATGGAATAAGGTTAATGTACCTAAGCACTCTTTCATAGGGTGGCTTGTAATTTAAGGTCGTTTATTCACAAAAGACAAGATGCTGGTTTTTGGTCTCAAGTTTGAGGGGATATGTGATTTATGCAGGTGTCACCCTGAAGATCATCATCGCATGATGTACACTTGTGAATTTAGCATTAGATGTTGGTCTTTGCTTATACATTGACTGTGAGTTAGTTTCCCTATTGTGGGTATTGCTGAATGGTGTATCACTTGGAGGTGTAGGCCGCTTATGAAGAAACACATTGTCCGTACTGCTGTTGTGGTCATATTCTACTATATTTAGTCTGCGAGGAACATTTGCAGATTGGAGCAGAGAGTGAAGGAACCTAGAGTTGTTGTCCAAGAGGTCAAGAATAGCATTCAAGAGCACATCAGGCACCTGCAATGGCCAGTTACATGTAGACTACAGAATTGGTCACCTATAATGTAATCTGTGTTGTAGTTATGTAGTAGGGTGTTATTTGTATCACAACAACTTATATGTCTGATGTAATTTGGGGTTGAGCTTATTAATATACATTCACATTCCACACAAAAAATAAAAATAAAGTCTATTCCATAATTGAATAAAAATAATAACTAGGATATGATTATGATCATAGAATCTTATCCAAGTGGCTCTAATACTACTGAAGTATTATATAGATGCGAAAGCGGAATTTCAGGAAAAAATTTCCTAACATCTACACTAAGATCACATGCATAAGACAATATGAATCATGATAAAATGTGAACCCTCGATCGAAAGCATAATTTAAACTTAAGTAAAATAGTGGAAAATAAGAGATTTTTAAAACTTTTTAAACATAAATAAAATTCAAGTCGATAGCGGGTTCAAAATACGATAAACATGCAGAAATATAATTAGGTTATACAATAATAGGTCCGTGGAAAAGATATCTCACGAATAAAACGTAATAAGCAAGTACGGTGGGTGAGTCTAACGGCTAATGACTAATATTAGGTCCAAGGTGTCATGCTCGCTAGCCCACACGTCTTCACCTCAAAATCTGCATCACAAACCTGTCATTCATGAAACATAAATGCCACAGTCAGTGGGGAGTAACTCAGGGTTCTCCCAGCCACATTACACCGAAACGAACGTAATTAATCACTTTAAACATGTAAAGCATACATTACGATCATGATCAACTTAAGCATATGATATGATCAATGAACTATAGCATGTGATAAACATGTGAAATCATAAGGATCAAAGGCATATGAAACATTCATATATGATAATCCGACCAAAACATCACATATGTTAAACCAATATAGATGTCTCATAACATGGATATCGAGAAGCCAACATATAGTACATGTGAGTGAAAAYCGTARCCATTRCTTTGGAAATVTTTTRGCAAACAAGCACGGGACRTGGCTAMTAACGTCAYATGCGTACTTAYGGCTTGCATCTCACCATAAATACGAATGRGAACATCAATCCCGGCAATCATATCGCAACTAAAGGCTTGCATCTCACCTTTAGTGTCCGATAGGATCAATGCAAACATAACCATACGGGTGTCCGGCTCAGAGGTTACCTTTAAAACATRTCCAAGACACCACGCATAGTCATACAAGTGTCTGGCTCAGAGGTTACCTTTAAAATATGTCCGAGACACAACCAATCAAGCAAGTATGAGATGAAACTAATGGAAAATGGCATATGTACTTATTCAAGACAACTATATCAAGCTCCAGAAGAAAACTCTAGACACAATACTTTCCCCTGGTAGGACGACTAGCTAGGTACGCCCTAGTCTATATCTGGCCAGACTCACGACATGCGGCAGCACAGTCCGCACCCAAGACTCGATCAATAGACACAATGGTCGAGTACCCCAATCGTCAGCAGCAGCACGAAGGTGGCGGAAGTGACAAGAGCTAAAGCACACTTGCCAATAGCAGCACAAGTGGTCAACCCGTACTTACCAGTAGCAGCATAAGTAGGGCGGAGGTAAGTTAAGCAAGAATATAAGGCACTATGTCACTTTCATTCATTAGAAACATAAGAGATAAAGATGTAGACAAATAATAGCGTATGATAACTCATATATGAACTATATATGACATACCATGAGTATATAACGAGGACAACGCATAGCTCATGATGAGACGTAAACAATCCATATAATTATAATGAAATGTAAATAAATCATAAGCCCAAAGCATATCTATCATACATTGAGTGCAAAGAGAAGAAACAATGAAACAGGTGCTTGCAGCCGGCCAGGGGCACAGGCTGCCTGCCAGGGGCACCGGCTGCCTGCCAACCGGCCCAAACCACCTGAACAAAAGGCAAAATTTGAAGACAGAGTCAGCCGGCTGGTGGACCGGCAGCCGGCCCACCGGCTGGGACACAGCCTACACATATGAAAACAATCCATTCTGATGTATTCTCAGTCGGCCAGTGGAACGGCAGCCGGCTAACCGGCTGGGACAACAAATAAACCAAATTTTGTCAACAACTTACAAGTGCCCCCAGCCGGTCTAGGCCGACCGACAGCCGGCCCACCGGCTGGGACAACATTCACAACCCAAAATAAGTCAAGTTCTGGAGCGCTCTCAGCCGGTCTGTGGACTGGCAGCCGGCCCACCGGCTGGGACACACCCAACTCCAATTTCTCACAAATACTTGCAGAGGTCCCCAGCCGGTCAGTGGACCGGCAGCCGCCCCGCCGGCTGGGAAGACCTGTACACAATTTTCAGCAATAACTTCACATTTCATGATCTTGACTTGATTTCTAACATGTTTATGAGACTGAAAAACACGTATAAAGCGTAAGGACATCATGTAAATCGTCAACCATCCAAAATACACCAATTTCACTCATCAATAGTTTACAAATAACAATTTCCACAACTTTCATGTGAGCATACAATTTAATATGAGAAAAATGAAGTGAATTGCCAATTGAACATGAATTCATCACCATTATCATCCTCATAAGATAAACATAGGTTAGGCATGAAACATCCAACCAATTTCTATCAAACTTGAGAATAAAACAACAATAACATGTAAAGAACCCATCTTTATCATATAACAACACATTCTACACATAAACACACATAATTCAAGTGTAATGTCGAGTAACCCATCACCATTACCTCGAAAACATCTTTAATCCTCGCAAGAGTCCTCAACAAGGTAAGTATCCGCCTCCAGGTCGTCAAGGTTCTCACCTAAACAACAAAGGAACGAGTTAGACACGAATTTCGAGACTTATAGAGACGRGACAWAATTTMWAACGTCTTYRAKAYGAGCGTTTTAYTACTTARAAAKATGAGGGACGATGAGAGGAGAAKAATGGCGCAAACGRCACTYGAAACGGRCTAAAAACGAAGAAGTTAWGAGGATTTTAGTGGAGAATTGAAAGAGGAACAAMAATGGTGAATGAAGGGAGGAGTTGTTTGCTGAAAAGTGAATGTGGAAGATGAAGAAATGAAGGTTTATGTGGGAGTATAGGAGGCATTAGGCCCAATAAGTGACTTAGGCCCAAAATTGCTCAATTTGAGTCGTTTTAGCTTAAATTACGTCTCAATGCTATTATACACTCGAGACGGGCCATAATACTACTAATATAAATATTATACCATAAAATTCATATTTTATAAAAATAAGCTTTAAAATCATAATTAGTCTAATTAATTATCAAAATAGCTTAAAATATGTAATCGGTAAATTACGGGTGTTACATAAAAGGTGAAAAGAATATTTACCTCTTAAAGCGTAAATTCCAAAAATAGCTTATAGATATGAGAGATATGAGAGCCCCACTTGTTGCTCCTCTACTCGGTCCACACGCACAACCCAGAAACCCACGTCTTCTAGAAAGGAAAAGAAGGAATAATATCATTCTCTGACTTTTATGGGTGCTTGAGGCAGACAGTATATAGGAAGAACAATATGTTTTGTCCCTTATAGTTTCTTATGGAAAAACTCCATCATCCTTTCCATCACCCTAGAACTCTTTATATATAGTATCACATATCAGAATAGAGTTTAGGTGGAATAAGAAAAGAACCCCTATTCCTTTCCTAAAACTGGTGCCTCATATCTGTTCCCTTATAAGACTGATATTATTTCCTAATTTTGCTTATATGTGTGACCTTATAGGATTATATTATTTTCGTCATTAATCCAATCTTATTGTGACTAATTATTATAATTATTCTCTAGAAAGTAATTATAATTTAACAAAATAATATAATAATTATCTTCATATTATATCCTATATTATATTTAGTAATTGTCGAAAATGTCTCAAGACACAATTTGTTCAAAAAGGCACATACGAAGTTCCGGCATTCTCAAAGACCACGGTAAAGATGATTGTTAGAGCGATTATTTACGAAATTCCCTTTTTCCTACACCCAGGATGACATCTACACCGATGGAACCTCTGATTACAAAACCTATCAAGATGGCATATTTACAGGTTCTAATGCCTACAAAATTGAGTACACTTCCACTAACGAAAGCTTGCCTACATCTGAAATCAATGAACTTGAAGCGTTGTCCCTTATCGACGAGGACGACACGTTGTTGGGTCCCTTTGATTGATGATGACATGCCACTCTCATGTGTGCTTTCTTAGTTTACATTTTCACGAAATTGAAGCACTGAAACCAGCCCAAACAAGTTTAGAAGTAGTTGTGTGTCACTAATGTAAAGGCAATTAAGTAAAATACTTGGTAACATCAAAGTAACAATTCAGCTCTCTGTTACTCTGATTGAATAACAGTGAGTTGGACCGTCACTATGAGCTGTGTTATTTTGGTCTATATCACTTGAATGGTTTCGTTTGAAAGCAATTATTTTTGTCGCCCTTTTCAATATTTAGTCTCAGCATTTTGCTGTGATGTTTTCTAAATGCAAAATGTCCCTTTCTCATTTAAAAAAGAATTTCCTCTTTCTTTTAAAAATGTTTCTTTGGCT
>VHZZ01001055.1:95507-105591 GCA_009801015.1 Silene noctiflora | reverse complement strand
TTTTTGTGTTTGTAATCTGTGATGATCCATGCGGGGATGGTGAGCAGTTGTTGAGAAGGTATAGCTGGATACGCGTTGCATGGGATGGCCGGGAATCACTACGAGTTTAGAGTCTTCCGCTGTGTTCCGTTTTGTAGCTAGTTTTAGACCTTTGAGACATTTGTTTCCTTACGTTTGAGACAGTTTTGGTTGGCCTTGTAATTAGTTTAAATTTATATACTAAAGTTGTTTCTTTATTGTTTATTTGATTATCATTGTCTCGGGAAACCGAGATGGTAGCACTTCTATGCCTAAGGTGGCCTTGGTAAGGCACCTTGGTGTATGGGGGTGTTACAAGTGCACTGTTGGTCGATGGTTGTAAGGTATAATACTATACATTTCTGGGCTATGGATATCCGGTTGAG
The DNA here is from genome assembly GCA_009801015.1 of Silene noctiflora. Lineage (NCBI taxonomy): Eukaryota > Viridiplantae > Streptophyta > Magnoliopsida > Caryophyllales > Caryophyllaceae > Silene > Silene noctiflora. The sequence goes on along the minus strand of VHZZ01001055.1, from coordinate 105,187 downwards.
TAGGCTGAACTCGACCGAGTGGGTCTGTCTGGGTACTCGCGTCGGTTGAGTAGGTTGGACTCGACCGAGTGGGTCTCCTGGATGTTTCTTATTGTTTAGTCAGGCTACTGTTTGGAGTCACTCGACCGAGTATTGGCTAAACTCGATCGAGTAGGGTGTACTCGGTCGAGTACATTGGTAATTCGACCCAGTGTCCGGTCTGGAGTCGGGTTTTACGTGAGTTTGATTAAAACGATTAAGGTGGTTATTAATATTCTGATTATGTTTAATCGTCATTTTTACAACCTAAACTCTTTCTGAAAAGCCTCCTTAGTCATTCTAATCATCATCTAAGCAAGGTTGGTGTTGTTGATCCTTCGGATTTCTCTTTCTCATATCAATTGTAGTAAGTCTCGATCTCCGTCATCCACTCTTTTTTGTTTTGGTAAACCCTAATTTGAATTGATTTAGGGTAATTGTTATAGAATTGTATGACAAATGTATTGTATCATTAATTTAGGTGCCGATTTCGTAAAGGAGCAGTTCTAGACCATTGTTGCGCTATTTTTGCTATTGCGAATAAGGCAGGGTTTCCCTACAAAGTACAATTGTTCAGTTAATTGCATTGAGTGTATGTACGATTGTTTGATTATATCATTGTGAGTATTGTTGTTGTTGAATATTGGTGGAGTTGTGGATATTATCGTGGAGCCGTGTCAGGAGTTGGTTTTCACTCTCATGTATCGCTCCTTGTGATTCCCATCACAAGGGGAATGTACACATTAATGATTTGGGTTCGCTCGTTGCGATGAGCGGGGATTTTGATGTCCAGTGCTGTGGTCTGGCATCGGCAAGGTTGGGTTACCTGTTGCGATGGGAACCCGGCTACTCGTTGTGATGAGAGCCACTTGTTACTTTGGAGTTTTGAGGATTGTGAGTATCGGTTGAGTTATCTTGTTTTTCTTGCTTTGTATGATTGTAGTTGATTGTATGGTTGTACATACCCTTCTTATGTTTTCAAAACTGCGATGATCCTTCGATGGTGAGTAGTGAGCCAAGCAAGTGTCGATGTTTAAGCTTGTATGCGGGTTGATGGGGACACCGAGATTCACCTAGTTATCATATCTTCCGCTGAGTCTTAGACTTTTCTCACGTTGGTTTTGCAGTTGTATGACATTTATTTCGTTTTGGGATTTGAGTTTTGTAATCACTTTAACTATTTATTTATTTAATTCGTTTCATTATGGTATCTTTGATATATACTATCTCAGGCAACCGAGATGGTAACTCCCCCATTCGCTATGGTAGGCCTCGGTAAGACACCTTAATTGATGGGGGTGTTACGTAAGGAGTGACGTTTGGTGGTGGGGGTGGTGGTGGGGGGGGGGGGGGGGGGGGGGGGGGGGGGGGGGGGGGGGGGGGGGGGGGGGGGGGGGGGGGGGGGGGGGGGGGGGGGGGGGGGGGNGGGGGGGGGGGGGGGGGGGGGGGGGGGGGGGGGGGGGGGGGGGGGGGGGGGGGGGGGGGGGGGGGGGGGGGGGGGGGGGGGGGGGGGGGGGGAACAAGAATGGAGAAGTCGCATTAGGTGAAGGGACTGGTGGTCGTGGAAGGAGGGGGACGGTTGAGGAGATTATTGTAATGAAACATGTCATCAATAAAGCGTGCATGACGTGATGTGTACACTTGAGATTCGATGGGATTAAAGCATATATAGGCACTCTGGGTAAGCAAGTACCCGAGAAAGACGCATTTAACATTTTGAGATTGGAGTTTATGTGCAGAGTATGAACGTAGCCAAGGAAACCACAAGCAACCAAGGTTTTGAAGTTTATGGAGATTTGGTTCTGGGTGAAAAAGAGAACTAAGGGGATTGATTAGCTAGGGAAAATGAGCGTAGCTAATTGATAAGATAAACAGCCGAAGAGAAGGCATATGGCCAAAGATCGAGAGAGAGTCATGCATGTGTGAGAAGGGATTAGCCGGTTTCGACAACGTGTCAATATCAACGCTCGCTCGAGAGTATGTGGTGGGGAAGTGAGATGAGTGATGTCATTGATGTTTAATTGTGGTGGCATTTTAATGTATTCACCGCCGTTGTTGGAATAAAATTGATGGATGGGACGCTGGAAATACTTTTCAATAATTGCTTAAAATTTGTCGAAAGTATTTTAAGCATCAGATTTCTTTTTAAGCGGATAAAGCCAAACATAGCGAGCAAAGTGATCAACAAAAATAATGTAATATTTGAATGAATGACTAGATAAAAGGGTGGTGTCCAAACGTTAAGAAAAAATAATATCGAGAGGGGCTTTGGATGACAAAGTAGATTAACCAAAAATGAATTTTATTCATATGGCATGAAATACATTCAGCAACATTTGAAATACGTCTTGGAGTTTAAAAACATTAAAACTTTGATAGACGGATAACCAAGGTGGTGATGCGAAAACTCTTGAGCGGGAGCAAGTGCGGCGTGAGCTTGGAGAGCAGATGGGTCCACAAGTACATACCATTAGTGAGATGAACTTGCGGTAAAATCACAAAACAATATTCCAAAGTAACTAGGTATCGTATTCTCATCGTACACTCTCCTATTTCAATCATTAACCAAGTCTCAACTCATTAGTCCGTCAGGTATCGTATTCTCATCGTCAACTCTAAGCCAAGAGGGTGAGTGAACTTGCGGTAAAACCACAAAATAATATTTCAATCTCAATATCTATTTCAAACAAATGATATATCACTCAATAATCTTGGTCACTGTGGACCGTAAACTTAGCACATAGGCCCCATAATATTCAATATTGGTAACCAATCTCAATTTCAATATCAATATCGTCAAAGATCCAACAATAAGCCATGCTCAACACTTAGAGTACAAGACTTCAAGCTACTCACCCATTTATCAAAGTCAAAGGAAACGAGAGCAAAAATGAACCTCGTCATTCTTTTATGACAAACAAGCCTGAAGAAATACAATTGTCAATCCTCTCATACCAAAAACAAATCCAAACACCTCTATTTCCTTCTCATGCTCTTTTTCCATTCTCATGACAGTAGGCATTTGATTTACCTAGCCTCATTTTTAGTCCAGAATTCTTAAAGAATATAGTAAATGCTCTCAGCATTGTCATAATTGAAACTCTATCACCCTTACAAAAATCAAACATAAGATGGCATAACTTCTTGTGACCACATCCATTTTTTCTTTAAAGCCATCTCCTCATCTTTTAGTTTTTAACAATCCCTCTTATACTTAAAAAATAAGATATCTTCAAAAATTTTCCGCCTGAAAGAATTTGGTTATAATTGGGCTGTCATTATATCATATCTGTGATTGGATTTTTATTATATTATATCTGTAATTGGACTTTCATTATATTATATCAACAACTGAATTATATTGGACTTTCTCTTTTCCACTGATATACAAAACATTAATAATAATAAATTTTACAATTAAATTTCAATTTGAATTAAATATCAGTTATATAATTGTTATTTTCCTTAATATTCCTATCTAAAAACCGCGCATTTGCGCAGGATTTATACTAGTGACATATTAAAAGGAAAAAATATCAAATCCGACACATGAACTATGCAACATAATCAAAAGCAACGGTAAGGAACAAATTGTTAAACTTAAAATTAGCAATTGACATAAAACAAAATATTTGTACAACAGAAATTCTCATTTGTGACGGCACATTTCATCACAAGCTTGTAACTTCTTAGAGGCTGTAAGCAGGAAAGCAAGTGGGAGAGGGGTTGTGAGAGATCACAAGTTTGTGATCGTCACAAGAAAGACTTATTGTTTGAACAAACGTTTTTAGTTAAGCAATTAAGCTTACTTAAAATAAATATACAAGACTTAAAATAGTAAACATCTCACTAATCACTCGTAGGTTAGTAGCACATGAATCATGCATTAACATGATGAGCCTCAACATCTCTGGTCACTTTGATGAAAAAGTCCATTACAGAAGCTGGGTAAGGCCCAAAATCATCAAATCTCTCAAAGTCAATATCCCATAAGATTGCATCAAAATCACCCTTTGGTATTACTTGAAAAGTTACTGACATATTCTTGTATTCTTTAAGCAAATCTGATCCTTCTAAGAATTTGAATTTTATCATCTTTCTTCTCCTCATCTACGACTTCAAGTTCCTGTTTTGCAACTGATTTTTTTCCATCTACGTATAAACACAACATATTTTTAACTGGAGCTCAAGGTGAAAAGGTAACATGGTTCGTGAAATAAGATTTAATTAAAATCTTCTGGAGTATTCTTGGCCTGAGTTCATGCCTTATAGACTTCGAGTCTATCACCCTTAGGTGACTTACCTGTTTTATACGTGGTTTGCAGGTTATCACATATACTCTAGGGTTTACCCAGTGCGCACCAAAGGTAGCGGCTGCAGGTTCCCTCATCAAAAAAAAAAAAAAAAAAAAAACAATTGACCGGTGTGAGTGACAACAGATCTTATCTCTTAAAAGAGTGGTTAGGGGTTCGATTCCTGTCTCTTGCTAATGAAAAAGACAAACTTGGAAGGGGTCTACCCTTCAATACCCCGAAAAAAATTGCCCTAACTCTCGGTAGAGTTGAATAAATCACCCAACCTAAAAAAATAGGTACTAATAAAATGGAAAACATAAGACCCGCCGCGAATCCGAGTCGACCCGTCAAATTTATCTATTAACCCGACCCGACGATGACCTTAACACGACCTAACCCGAACCCGAGCAAAAAATTGATCCAACTAACCTGGCCCATTTCAATCAGGCCGGGTTCGTGTTAGGTCAATTTGGTATTGCAAGAATTCGGATCGGGTCGGGTCATTTCGGGTTCAAGTTATTTTCAGATGGGTTGGTTTTAAGTTATTTGGGGATGGTAGTCAATTTCGAATAATAAAAGTTCGGGTCAGCTTGAGTCAATTCAGGTTTCGGGTCATATTCGGTCCTCAATTTAGGTCATTCGAATCGGGTTAGTTTTGTCAGGTTTACCTGTAAACGACTTAAACCAGACCCGGACATGGTCATAACCCGATATGATTCGAACCCTGACATGACTCGACCAGATTAGATCTGGTTCAAACTCGACAAAAAATGGTATACCAATAAAAATTATTTATCATAAAGTAATATTGATATAAAAACATACATTTTTAAATATCCTATTGACGTTATTATTAATTAAATGACCTGACCCAACTTTATATAAAAACAAAACAGTAAATCGTTGTAGATAGTTTTGAATCAAATTTTTTTGAGAAAATGTGTTAATTACCAAGAGTATAGTCCCATTGAATAATAGAACCAGGTTTACCAAGTTCACCCTGATGCACATCATGACCATGAACTTGATCAGGAACAATGGTGGAAAGATGGTGAGGCTTGTTCGCAAACAACTCATGGAACACATCTCCCGACGGCGTAATGTCTACTTCTACTTGTAATTTCCCAAACACACCCATCTTAATTACTTGATAATATAATATTAAGAAATGTAATTCGGAGAATTACTATAAATGGTTAATTCAAGATTAAGAAATGTTTAATTTGAGGTGATTAGATAGGAGGAGGCAAGGTTGCTCTTATAGACACTTAATTAATTTGACTTCTACAACCCTTCAGGACTTCACCCAATAGTATTGTAAAGACCTGGTAAACGGGTTAATTAGGTTGGATTTCGGGTGGGTCAATTTCGGGTTGGTTATTTCGGGTTTTCAGAATCCGGGTTATTTTAGGGTCGAGTTATTTTCGGGTCAACTATTATTATTTAGTTATTTGTGGATAATAATCATTTTGCTACAATAAAAATTCGGGTCAATTATATTGGGTCGGGTCAATTCGGGTTCGGGTCAAGTTCGGGTGTCGAGTCGGGTTTGGGTGGAGTCATTCGGGTCGGGTCAATTTTGTCAGGTCTAATTGTAATACTCCATCCGACTCGACAGATTATTTACACTTTTGTCCCTTTCCTAGGAGTATTTTAATCAAATGTAAACAATTTGTTGAGTAAGAGGAAATAGTATTTAAGTCTTATATAAAATCATTTTATTATAGGTAAAATATTACTTCCTTCATCCCGGCCATTAGTTTGCTTTTGATTTTGGCACAAAGAATAATGAAAGAGGAGGTAGTCAATTATTAAATAACAAGTGGACCAAATTAAGTGTGGAGGATTCAATTGCGCATCAAAGACATTCCTAAAATAGAAACACAAACAATTAATTACGAGACCATAAAATGGAATAGACAAACAAATGACCGGGATAGTAAGAGTAAAAAAAATCATAATTTAAAGATGCCTAGACATACACTTATCATAAAAATAATTTTATTTTTATAATGGTATTGGGGTGAATTATTATATTATTTTATTTAAATATTTACATAATAAAACTGTTCTATATAAATATTTTTATTGTTCTAAAATATTATACACTCTGTAATTGTATGAAAACATTGTTGCTACTACTATATATGTGGATTTTCTATTGGACCTTATGTTGGAATTTTCATCTCAAAATAAAATTTTGCATTTTTGCATTTAGATAGTTTAGCTTGGAACCATCATTATTTTAACATTAAATTACATATAGGTGTAAGGTAAAATATTGTTTTGATTACAAAACTTCAAATCAATCGATCTATAAATAAACACGGGTTATCATTACGTGGAATTTGTATGAATTATATTAGTTATAATAAAATACTTTTCCATTTCGTCATTTATTTACTTTTGGTTTTAACACAAAGAGCAATAAGAGAGGAGGAGACCATCTTAGAGTGATGTTATTGGAGTAAGAATCATCTCTGAGATCCATTACCTTTTTAATGGTTTGGATTAACTCTGGAGTAGAGCGCGGAGGGTTGTAAATGTACATGGTAATGAAAAGGTAAATGAGGGTCAGTGAAATATAAAATATAATCATTCTTGTGAGAGAAAATGTACACAAAAAAATTGGGGATGTTCCTTTTGAGTGACGGGTGAATTACTTTTATAAAAAAAAATTCTTGATATAAGAAGGTAAATAAATGACTGAGTTATCAATAAATAGAATAGATAAACAAATGATGGGATAGAGGGAGTACAAAGCTAGATTTGGGCTCATTGTCTTGTTCAAATTTGCGTATAACATATTTGGACGCATGAACTACTTAATTTACACACAAGTATTTGATAATGACAATAATATTTCTATAAAAACACTTGGAATTAATCAAATTATTAATTAATCAAATTATAACTTGAGAAATATACTCCATGATAGGCATATGGCTTTGCCTTGAAGAGCCGTTTGACTTCTCGATAGAGACATTAGAGGGATCTCGTCAAGTCACCTATGACACTAGCCCCTTTTGTAACCAATACTTATCTATTAGCTAGCCTTGGTTAAGACTAGGGGTGAATTGGGTGATAACGAGCAGAGTCGAGTTGAACCCGAGCTTAGCCTTACTCTGCTCGTGCTTGTAAAGTAAAACTCGAGCTTTAGTCGGCCTCGAGTTTACCCGAACTTAAAAAATTTGTGCTCGTAATCCGGCTTGTGAGTTTTAACGCGAGCTCGAGCCAAACTCGAACTCAAGTCGAGCCTATATATAATTATTGATATTTTAATAACAAGGCTCAAAGGATATATAGACAAATATTTGGAAAATAATTGAGACGTTAATTAGTGTGATGTAAAGAAATAATCATAAGAAAATATTTTTATAAAATATGAGCAATATATTATCTATTTACACAAGTTTGAGCTGTTCGCGAGCTTTTCGAACTGAGTGAGGGTTAGCTCGCCTTGACTCGTTAAGCTCTCGAGCTGAGCTCGAATTGCTCATGAGCCGTCTCGTCTCATTATCAACCCTAAGACGACACTGTAACACTCCCTTCTTATCCGGCTAAGGTAATGGGAGGATGTTGTCATCTCGGTTTTTCGAGACAATGAAATCGGAATTACGAGTAAGAAATATTTAATATAAATGACAAGTTTAGTGATGTGGACGCGGTCCATCCGCACGCCGACTCGCGGTGGCGTAGGTGGAAAATGCTATCGGCCGGATCTATTTAGATCGGTCGGTTTCGTCTCGGTGAAGGTCTCGAAACGATGCTAGAAATGGGATGCCTGGAAACCGTTCGAATCCACTTTATACCTCGGTCAAACGAAGCAAAAGGCGGTGCTTGACATAGGTACAAAAGATAAGAACTCTTCCCTCTTTTAGCATTCTATCGCAAGAATGACTCTCGTACGCCCTGGTGTAGACACCTCAAAGTTGTCTAGTAACCTTACAGGTACCCGATGATGAGGCTAAAATATAAATAACTAAATGAAAATTGACTTTATCATAATTAATGGCTCTTTACGCTCATTTCACGAGAAATTATTTAAAAAGGCTTAACACCCATGTTAATGAGCTTATCATATTCCATTCTTCCCAACCTTGACACCTTATTTCGTACCAAAATCCTATAATTAATTACCTTTTTTATTAATAGGCCCAAGTAATAAGGCAATCCACCTTGTTAAATTAATACCCAAATGTATTTGGTTGGTTGCAATCCACTAATATTAATCAAAACCGAAAAGCCACCGAAACAAAGGTACCATTGGCCTTGTCATATCCCAAGTGAAATCAAATAAGAAGAATTTGTCTAATTATCCAACACTTGACGTCATTATACGTTGGAGCCAATAGTTAATTAATATTATGCACATGGTTCATGTATATCCTCGATAACAATGGGAAATAAGTTCTTTCGGTTCTCGAATCCTTGTGCACATCAATAACATGTTGCCAATAAACGTTGATCACAAAACAATATCTCTTAGGACTCCACATTGAACCAAACTATAATCCCATAGTAGTATACTCCCTCCCTCCCGATTAATTGTTATCCTTTGATTTTGACACAAAGACCAAGGAAAAAAGAGAGAATCAATTACTAAATGACAAGTGGAATAAATTGAGTATGAATGATGAATTACTCATCAAGTTCATTCTTAAAATAGAAAGGATAACAAATGACTGAGATACCCCAAAATGGAAAAGGATAACAAATGACCGGGACAGAGGGAGTATATATTACTCGGCCATATCAAATACAGGGGGCGGGCGAAAATTACCAAGTGACATACAAAAACCAGATTCATAAATTACATACTCCCAGACACCGTCTCAAATACATTATCCCAGTTTCAATCAAATCCCTATATACTAAAAGAATAGGTGAATTCACAAGTTTTCCCTCCAATATACATCTTTTTAAATAAGGAAACTATGATAATTTAATTGTTTTTACTAAATAAGGAAATTAATAATTATAAAAAAATTCATTATAAAAAATTTTTCATTAAAATTAATCTTTTCATTAAATTATATATTTTCTCTAAACCTTAAACTATAATATTTTATTAAAATATAAATAAATAAAATAAAACTATAAACTATAAATCGTTTTGATTACTTTCATGACAAAAAGAAATTGAGAGAATTTATAAAATTGGAATCGTTAACTTTGTGGTAAAAAATACTTTTTAAGAAACTCAGTTCAGCACATTACTCAATTCTCTTGGATTAATTTTTAACGAGAAAATGAATATTTAATGAGCTACTGATGTGTATAGTTTTAAATACCTCGCAAGTGTACGATGTCGTGTAGCACTTTGAGGGTCGAATCACGGGGAGCGAGTTGCACTACTAGTTGATT
>VHZZ01001055.1:2427-13049 GCA_009801015.1 Silene noctiflora | reverse complement strand
ACTAACCAAACAATACCCGCGGGAGAAAATATTTTAATAGTAATAAAAACTGGTTAAATCTTATACACATTGTAAAATAATTTGCGCAACACGAAAACAATACCCGTGGGAGCTGCAGTAAACCACTAAACCATAGGTTGCGGTTATTCTCGGGTGATTTTGCTCCAACTTTGCTTCTTCTTTTGAGTTTTGTTGACCCTTTTTTCCTTATTGACTTAACCTTGACTTAGCTTTTATTGACTTCTTGACTACCCTTGACTCCACCTTTGTTGAATTCTGTTGACTGGATCAGGATTGACCTTGACTTTCCGTTGATTGATGGTTTGACCTCCTTTGACCATGCCTTTGACTTCACCAAATAAGCCAATATAACTTACTTTTGATTCAACACATTACAAATTTACAACCATAGTTATGCATATCAAACCACAACTTAGAAAGTTTATCAACATAATGTCAAAATTTTATCTCAAAATGAACTTAACTCATCTAAATTACAACAATAGATTAAGACAAATGAGGAAGATAGTGTAATAAGCCATTCACTAATAATGGGAGAATATTCCGTTACACCTCGGCCCTCGCCAAACGGAAGCAATAATGATTTCTCATGATCACCTCCTATTTTCACTCTCCACTAACCACCGATCTTTTTTAAGGCCCTGTTTGGTAAACAATATATTGAGTAAAATGAGTAGATTCCGGCGTAATTAGTAGTTTGACCAAACAATCTACTATTTTCAAATGTTTTGTAAACGGCGTATTTTGATACCATATTAGTCGGAATCTACTGTTTTTGAATATACTGCTAATAGTAGCATATTGCATTAGCATATTCAATTTATTCATGAATCCATTCTAATTATCTTAAAATCTACTAATTACCAAACACCCTTTTCTAATTCTGCTAATTTGTTTGATAGTCAAACCTGCTATTAAAATCTGTTAACCTTATTCAGCTAACGTTACCCGCTATCATGAATCTGCTTCGATTGTTTGCCAAACAGGGCCTATTTTTCTTTTGTTTTAGATAATTTTTTGTCAAATAATAATAATTAATTTTATCCCAAACTAGCCCTTAGCTTTAATTCATCAGGAAAATACTATCGTCATGCGTAAGTTAGAGGTGGCCAGTAGGGTTGGCTCAACCAAGGCCAGACCATTTTGCCATGGGATGCTATACTCCCAATCCGCCTACCCCGCCGTGACCTAGCCCAAAACTGACCTTTTTATTCAAAGCCGGGTTAGTCTCAAACTTTCATAACCTATCCCAAACCAATATAAGAATCTTAAAAAAAAAAAAAAGTTGTCCACCCTGCCCTACCCGCCTCAACTCGCCAGCGGGTCAACGCCCGACTTAAACCAACCTAGCCCGACTCGACATGCACTTTTCGTTAAGCAGGTTCAGTGTAAGGACACCGAACTCTAACACACCCATAACCTGAACCCGACTCGTAACCACCTTTTGTAAATATGCACTGCATTTATATATAAAAAGAAAAGAAAAGAAAGAAAGAAAAAATAATATCCCTTCGTCCAACTCAATTGGTGTCCTTTGGTTTTGGCACAAAAATTAAGGAAATGAGAGGAAACCAATTATTATATGACAAGTGGACCAAATTGAGTACAAAACTACAAATGATCAAATTGTTTATCAAATGCATTCCTAAAATAGAAAGGTGAATAATTAACCGAGAAATTTCAAAATGTTAGGGCAATAGGAGGTTTGTCAAGGGTTTGTAAGATGACATGTCCTCTATTTTTGAGGTTTGTCTACAAACCTCCTATTGCTAGAGATAGGTGTTGAGGTTTGTAGTTAAGAAGAGTTACTATGTAGTATACCCGTTTGTGGAGAGAGAGGTAAGAGAGAGGGTGAGTCCCTTATATAAACCTTAAAGAAGCTTGCTTATTGTTGGTAAGAGGTTTGTATTTTTAATGATGTCGATCTAAATACCCTTACAAATTTATAGGACAACAAAATGATCTAGACGTATAAAAATTAGAATATTGGGGCAAAACTAGGCAAGTTGGCTTTTGAATTACGACCTTAATAAAACGTACGGAGTATGAAACTCTATAAATACCAAAATTATTTGCCTCTTATTTCTCCATTTCTATTCTCACCATTTTCTTCATATCTCCTCCTTTTTCCACCGCTTTTCTCCCATTAAAATTAAAATTTCCCACCTTTAATTTCTCTACAAGATTATAATTTATAACTTCGTTGAGTCATTCTGCATTCCTATAATTCAGGTAATTAAATTTAATTACGTCCAATTTATTTATTTTATTTTATTATTCTTAATTATGGGGTTTTTCCCACCAATTGATAATTGATATCCTGTAAGACGGTTTTACACTAATATTGTGTGGACGAATTCCACTGACATGCAAATGACCCGTAGATAAAAAAGAGAGGATCCTTTTTTAACTGTATTCTTGCGTAAGGCCGCCTTAACTCGACATTTGTAATTTTTGTTTAATGATTTGCATTAACGGGTATTAATCCCAGCAAATTATTCCGATTTATTTCGGTGAAACATGCAAATATAATGATTTAGCATAATTTCTGTAATTTTTTTCTATTTTGTTTAGAAATTCAATTTTCTGGGCATTTATTATGGTGAAATTCAGGTAATGTGATGGCGGACCGCACGTTGGATACAAAATACGTGTTAAAAAACCATAAAGTTTAAAACTTGGTTGTTATTTTTAGTGTTTTTGTTTGTGAATTGTCATTCATTTTGTTTTAAAATAGGGAGCAGTATTTTATTTTGTGGCTGCGGTGGGTGTTTTCATCCTCGCAAGTTATTGAATAAGACCGTCTTACTTTGTGAGACCGTCTTACACTTTTATTATTAGTATTTTTTGTAGTATGTTCCAGAAATTTGGTGGTTGGATGCGTGAGAGCTGTGATTTTCCCAATTATTTAAAGTGAAAGTTAGGTGCTTGACCCTTTCATGTTAAATGCCTAGACATTGTTGTTTAGTAGTAGTACTAATTTGCAATGTTTTTGGCTCTATTTAGGTGCCCATACAATCTCTTTTTGTTCCGTAAATGGAAATATAGTGGAACTCTTTCTTCCCGGCTCGATTTTGAGTCGGTCATTCTCATGTAATGTCGTTTTACAATGAAATTGTGTAAAACAGAGTTACATTCATTGATTTTGTTTGACAAACTTCTTGTGTAAGACTGCGTTATACAAGAATTTGTAATTTCGAGTCTTTGTAACTTTAACTTTTGGCGATTTTGAGATGTTTTCATTGATTTAGGCTTCAATTTGTGATGTTTGAAAGGTTTTGAGTAGTTAATGTGCTTGATGAACTTAGAGCTTATTGAATATTTTATTTTGGTTTAGTACTCCGTATGTTGATCCATAAATAACATACACTTGTAGAGTAGAAGCTTTGAGAAAGCTTAAATATGAGAGGTCGAGAACGACTCTAGCTCGATCTCAAGCTTCACCCAATCTAAAGAGAACCTGACTTCATGGTTGAGAATTGAAATACTTCGTAGTACTTTGAATTCGTCTCTATCTTTGTTTGGTTAGTACTCCATCCCACCAAATTCGTCTCTATATTTGTCTGTGTTAGTCTCTATATTTTTAAAATGCCTCTTACAAAACAGTGGTACCTCCACACCCTTGGTTTGATTTTTGCACGGTATGAAGTTAAAAATAAACATTTTTTTTCCCTAAAAATGAGATCAAACGAGCGTGCCTATCAAAGATTGAGATTAGGCTCGCTACAAATTGGATTAAGCCATCCATCAAATGTATCTCAAGCCGCGTTTTGACCGAATTGTTTTTGACTCCACTCATTTACGGAGTACAAGGCTATACTAATATTGCCTCCATCATACTAGGGGATCGTTTGGAGCTAGCTAGTTTAGAGCATAAGGGTTTTGTTGAACACCATTCGAGTAGGGAAAGGGGAGGGGGAGAGGGTAAAAAACCTTTTTGGCATTAATTTGGCTTGTAGCTAGTGGAAAGCAAAATAGATACTTCAATTTGGCTCTGAAATCCCCCATCCAAACAAGTGGAGGAGAAGGTCTAGTATACTCGGTGCTTACTTAGTGCACCAATGGCAATGAGATCTGTTTGCCTCCGAAATCCCCCATCCAAACAAGTGATGGTAATTTAATTCCCTCACTTTATATCCGAGTCCCCCTAAACTCGACATTTCTCTAACAAAAATCCTAAAGCCCGGGAATTTGGATTTGAATGGAGGGAGTACTTGGACATTTGTTTCATAGACAATGATGTTTCACCCAATCAATAAAACAATAATGTACAATATATCAGGTGGTGTTTGTTTATGTTGCAAGGGCCAATCACTGTGATCAGAAATAGTATAGTACATAAAAGTCCCATATGTTCTATATTTGTTTGGAAGTTTGCTGCAGGTCACTTTGCTTGAAAATGAACTAGTTTACACAAGTGTCTTAATCAGAAATGTAATTTATTGAGTTAGCTGTTGTTTTCTTTCTGCAGTGCTGATGTTAAAGTAACAATTAAAAGCACTTGGTAGCTATACCCTTTTCCTCACTTCACCTAATTTCCATCACAATCAACTATGCTAATAAATCATTAGGCACGCTGTTACGGAGTATTATATGATTAAACTTCGTCACACATATCGTATTTTTTATATTTGAGTTTGCTTTTGTTATGGTGTTGTGTTGCCTCTTACTATCAAAATTAGGCAGGTTAGTGAAAAAGATCACTAGTTTATCTGTTTATTGGTTTTTGACCTACCATAGTGCATATCTTATGATACTTCCTAATCATGCTTTCATATCTTGCATCACTTTTTTTTTTTTTTCTAGTATAGAAGATTGTTGCATAGCCTTTCTTGTCATACAATTCTGTTTTCAAGTAAATGCGTGCATAGTTGACACGATGATTGGTAGTAAGATTTTTACGCCTTTCGTGTCACACAAGAGTCGGAGACAAGAAGGTAAATGCTGCAAGTAGTGAGATTCAAACCCTTGTTGCTTACCATTAAATGACCCGTCAAACGGATCATTGCTATCATGTAGACCCGTCAAACGGATCGAGTAGTCGTGCTATATAGAATGTCGATTTAGACAGTTCTATTTATGGCATCCTTCAACCATCCACCATTCATTTGATGACTCGTAGGAAGATTTTTACGTCATTCGTGTAACATAGGAGTCGGAGACGAGAAGGTAAACTTTGCAAGTAGTGAGATTCAAACCCTTGTTCCTTACCATTAAATGAACTTCTTGCTATGTCAAATTTTCTTGAAATCTTTATTGCTATCACTTAGACCCGTGAAACGGATCGAGCAGTTGAGTTAGCGCTATATAGATCGTGTCAGTTTTGTCAGGTCTACTTATGTCATACTTCCACCATCCACCGTCGAGTAGTTGGGATTTCAACATTAATAATACGACGAAAAGTAGAAAGATTCTAGAGTTACATGTTGCTAGAATCAAAGATCTTCATGCAACATAATGACATGGTCCTAAACAACATAAATGTCCTAGACTATTTTGTCACATTCTACTTCTCAAATCTCAACTACAATGGAGTGGCAATCTCTTGGCTAAAGAAAAACTAGAGGCTTTTGTCAGGGATACTTTTCAGTAGTTGGTGTCTTAACCTATGTCTTTTAACTAGATGTAGGACATTCTTGTTTCTTCTTCATTTACTTTTTACTTGACTGTACATTTTTAACTTTATTTGATCTTGTTTTTACTCTAGATAGCGAGTTTATATAATTCTAGTAAAAATATTGCTACCTTTTCACTATACAATTCAGCTTTTTTTGTTCCATTGTTACAAAGAAAAAAAAAAAAAAAGAGTTTTGGCCGACTATATATGTTCATTTTTCTGTTTTTTTTTGTGAAGATTATGTATCTAAATGTTCCATCAATTTTGTTCTTTTTTACAAACATTACATTATTGGGATGTCCTTTTTGGTGGGAGCACTTTGTACCTGAATTAATTATCAAGCTTTTTGGTAATTTAACTTCTTGTGACAAGTCTCTTTGCATTATAATGGTACATGGTTGCTTAAACACATGTTATTGAAGGGAATTGTGGATCTTGTTTGAGCTGTAGAAGATGTTACATGTGAGACGAACCTTGTTTTTTTGTGTCTTCGATTAGTTGTAGGGTTAGAGGGTTGATCGTAGTGTTCCATGTGATATAATCTCTTTAAATTTGATCTGACGGTTTTTACAAAATTATTATACGACATGGTTACTTAAAAGCGTGTTATTGGAGGGAATGTGGGTCTTGTTTGAGTTGTAGAAGATGTTACATGTGAGGCCAGCCTGATTTTTTTTTGTGTCCTCGTTTAATTATAGAGAAAGTGGGATGATTTTAGTGTCCTTGCATGTAACACGATCTCATGCTGGTTTTTGCCGTTCTGTTAATGTGGAATTGTTTCGCCTTGGGTTTTCTTAGAAAACCACGTCTAGCGAGATAACGTGGTCCAATTTAGCTTTAAATAATTCACTAGCGGAAAATATTATAATTCAGGATACAATTTCATGTGTTAGGAGCTCATTGATGTCGCCTGTGAGCAGTAGTAGTTGGGCATATTTAGTAAAGAAAATTTAATAAACTGGAAGCTAAAATAGGAAGTCTTACATGGTTATGGTCCTGTCTCTTGAGTCTCGAGTCATGTTAACTACATAAATAATGATTTCGCCGCAGAACTCTTCATCAAAGTATACTCTTAACTCTCCGACTCATTAATTCTTTGTTTGTATCTGGTGATTACATGATTGACAATAATTTGCTGTATACGATATATTTGATTTTGATTCATGGTTGATAAAGATGAATGTATTTTGTTTCAGAGGGGACTTAACTTTGAGGATATAATGTTCGGTTACTTTGTGTAAATGCAGCTTTGCATTCGATATGACAAGGTATTTTTCTTCTTTCAAAATTTGTCAGTTGACATTTCTTCTATATATATTTGATTTGCAATCATAATTAGTACTCAATGAAATTGACTGTAATCGACGTGTTTTACGATCAGCTTTCAGGTACTTCATGCTTAATGGAAAATTTACCTAGTTGCAACGACAAGAAAACATTAAAGAGGTGGTTCTTTATCGACAAAAGAGTTGGATAGAAAAGTACCTGGGAAAACGAAGATTATATAGTTTGATTACTCTATCCTCACTAGCATACTTAAGTTGTTAAAGAGGAGGCATCTCTGTTCTCATTGAATCTTTTTTACTATATTATAAAAGAATTTAGAGAACTTGATTTACAAAATATGTTGTCAGGCAAACCGTCTCCTGTTCTAACAGACCCGTCCCCTATGAAAGAACCTAGAGTAGGCATCCATTCAAACCCAGGGTCATCATTTTCAACAGGGTTGTATATACCGATCCCCAAGAAAAAAACGAGTAAGCTTGAAGATGTCTTGTCTAATGGATGGTTAGATGCCATGAGATCTTCTTCTCCTCCGCGTAAGAAGCTTCTCAAGGATTTCAAGGCCGGGGTTGTTTTAGATGATATTGATATTGCTTACACTTCTTGGATGGTAAAGATAAATGACTTTTTATATTTTACGTATTACGTGTCATGTAGAGAAATTTTCTTGCTTATTGACTATTTTTAACCTTTATAATGTAAATTTACAGATTAAACATCCTTCTGCCTTGAGTTACTTTGAAAGAATTACCAGTTTCGCAAAGGGTAAGAAGATTGCTGTTTTTCTTGATTATGATGGTACCCTTTCTCCGATTGTGGATGACCCTGATAAGGCTTTTATGTCTGATGATGTAAGAACTCTAAACATTCTAGTTCATGTTTATTAATCATATCAATTTCTTACTATCAAATTTTCTAATAAACTTGTCGATATATATATATATATATATATAGATGCGTACTGCTGTGAGAAATGTTGCCAAGTATTTTCCAACAGCAATTATAAGTGGAAGAAGCCGTGACCAGGTAATTAGGAAACTCCACATTCTTCCCCTTATTTTTCCCGAATTTGAACTATTTCGTACTCTATACTATATTTTTTTTTTTTTATTTTTTTTTTTTTATTTTTTTTTATTTTTTTAAGGAAGTAATCAAAATGCGTTTGTTCAGGTTTATGAATTGGTACGTCTAACAGAACTATACTACGCCGGTAGTCATGGGATGGATATTATCGGTCCAAAGCACAAACTGTCTGATGCCCACTCTAACTCTTTATACTCTACTGACCGGCAGGTACATTCATAACCCTCTTTTATTTTATTTTATTTTGTCTCCGAATTTCCGACATTATTGATGTGAAATTGACAGATATAGTCCCCAACTCGCCGTTCGACTTAAGATCTGTTGATTTGTCCTTTTGTAGGGTAAGGAAGTAAGTCTCTTCCAGCCAGCAAAAGAATTTTTACCCATGATCAACGAGGTACTCGATCTTACAAGTTACAACTTTTTTTTCCGTTATTAAAAACTGGGACGATATCATGATGAGTGTTTATTCTTGTGTGAGACCAACCCAATTCTGTATGTATTACTCAGTTTATTTACAAGATTGTGGGATTTCTATGTTGCACTAATATGATTGAGGATTACTTTCAGGTTTTTAAAACCCTCGTCGAGATAACTAAGGATATCAAAGGCGTGAATGTAGAGAATCACAAGTTCTGTACATCTGTACATTACCGTAATGTAAATGAGAAAGTGAGTCGCTAAGACGCTAATCACCAGCAGTCTATGATGAATTCTAGATATTGATCACCTTTAGCTTTTTTCAAAACATTTTTCATCACGGAAATGTTGAACTACTTGAATATTGCAGAATTGGCCAACAATTGCCCAGCGTGTGCATGATGTCCTTAAGAATTATCCTCGCTTACGGTTAACTCACGGGCGGAAGGTATCCTCATCTACTCGACTACTCTGTATTAAGAGTATTTATGTATACTCATGTAGCCATGTACAGTGATTAACAATGTGTATAGGTGTATGACCGTCTCATCTGAACTTTCCAGATTGACTATCGTTTTTGCTTCACGTTGTTAATCTTATGCAGGTTTTAGAGGTTCGGCCTGATATTGATTGGGATAAGGGAAAGGCAGTCGAGTTTCTCCTTGAATCCCTCGGTATGTTTCTGGTCTTCGGAATAGTTTGTTTGCATAAATGCTCTGTTCAATATCCTTGCCTCAAATTTCTTACAACTAATCTTTGAACACATGCCTCAGGATTGACTAATAGTGATGATGTACTCCCAATATATATCGGGGACGACAGGACTGATGAGGATGCGTTTAAGGTATAAAATTAACCTCTGTCGCTTATGTTCAATGCTTAATTTATTTACCAACAACGAATCTCTAGAGAGATTGTCTAATATTAATATGCTCAAAACGACCCATATAACCTCTTAAGTCTCTAACCCGCTAACTACCCTATTACATGGGCTACAGTTACACTAATGATAATCTTGTCACGAGACAGTCTTATGAGACATCCTTCGGTTTTTTGATAGGTCCTTCGGAAGAGGAAGCAAGGCTATGGGATTCTAGTATCCCCAATTCCGAAAGAGACCAAGGCGTTTTACTCTTTGAAAGATCCTGCAGAGGTGACTTTTTGTTCTACACTCTTGATTTTAATCCTCTTTACTCGATTAAAACCGTCACTAGCGCTAATCCGACATTCGTGCCTGAAATGAGCAGGTTAAACAGTTTCTGAAGGCCTTGGTGAAGTGGAGAGAGCAGAGTCAAATCTTACACAAGCTCTAATCGTGTTTAGTATAGACTAATCTTCAAGCGATGCAGCTAATTATATATATCCTATATTATTTTTAAGACTTTTATTATTATTGTATGCAATGTTATTGTATTTTCGACCACTGGGCCATAATGGGCTATTTTGGTGGGCTTTTCGGTTTAATCAATAACCGTGTTTTTAGTCCAAATGCATGCAAATCCGTTTGGATCCTCTGATGTTGGGTTATGGTGAAAGTGTACTGGGTTTATTTTACCTGGGTTTGTATTGTCTTTAAGCTTTATAGTTAGATTTTAAATTCGTTGTTACTTGAAATTATGACACTAAGGGTGTGTTTGGATAGCAAAATTGGAGAGGAAGGGAGGGGAGGGGCCGAGGGGGAAGGAGGTGAGGGAAAGGGAGAGAAGGGAAGGGGAGGGGGGATGGAGTGTGGTTGTTTGGATACAATTTTCATCCAAATCTTGCGTATTGTGGAGAGATTTTAATTAGGCTTGGAGGAGGAAAATTGGATCCCTCCAAATCTCACTCCCTCCATTTCCCCCCACTCTTATTTGCTATCCAAACAAGAGATTTTAAATCCCCTACTCTCCCTCCATTTCTTTTCCCTCCAAATCACTCAATCCAAACACACCCTAAATCATTGATTGTGAGGTGTTATAATTATCATGGTCGGTATGGCTTCCTAGCATATTATTAGAGCCTCGGTTATAATCTTGGAAACTTCATATTCTGATTGTGAAATTCAGCACAAAGTATAAGGCACATTCTGGCTTCTGTTGATGTAGTCTTAAATACCTCGCAAATGAACGATGTCGTGTAGCACTTTGAGGGTCGAATCACGGGGAGCTAGATGCACTACTAAATGATTCAAATAGGAGAGTATAGCTAGGCCGACAAG
>VHZZ01001054.1:87369-101935 GCA_009801015.1 Silene noctiflora | reverse complement strand
GAATATCTTCCTCATAATATCCCTCTTCCCTAACATTTCATGGAGTTCTTCTCCAGTTGTGGCCGATTTGACCGGGGTAGTTACCGAGAGAAATGTAATTTATCTTTCATCAATTCCCGAGCAAACCGTTGTTTATATGTAGTCATTGAACCAATTTCATAGTGGCACATTGGCCCAACAAAATTCCTTGGTGATCTCATGTTTTAAGACTTTTTAAAGAAAGAGAAAGAAAGAGAAAAAAAAGAGTGAAAGAGAAAGAAAACTATTCAAACTCTGTTGACCATCTTTGGAGGATATCAAGCCAACTCTCTTTCTTTATTAATAAATTAATTATACCACGTATTGACACGTCTCTCTTAGGCGTAGTCATTATTTTCAAACGGCGGTTTATTTACTACAACTGTCACGACTCTTATCAAGTCCAATCAGTCTCCAACTGTCCCGTTTTTCGAAGGGGCATGCAATTTAATGGAATGCTTCTTTTTTTAATCCAAATTTAGCCTTTTTAGCCTTCTTATTGTGTGATTCTGGTATTTTATTCGCATATTTTACAATTCAAATTATAACAGCGCTGAGGTATTTTGAATATCCATTTTCATTTTATTATCCCTAATTACTCTTAAGTTTCCTTTAAAAGAACCCAATTTCGTTATGTATGAATTAATTCATATAAGCATTTCGCATGAAGATCAAATTAATCTAAAGTTCTGAACTTTAAATAACATACTRGAATTAAAAYTTGGGTAACTTCTCATTACCTAAATATAATTACAATAYCATGTAACAATTTATCATTGTTACACAGGCCATTACAAAAATTTAGAAAATATAATGTGACAACATTATGCCTGTTACACAAAATATTTTAGGCAAAGATTAATTATTTTACCACTATGCTTATACGCAAAGTGGACAAAATATGCCATAGACCCCAAACTATATTGAGCGCCSTACAATATTTATACTTCAGCGCCAGTTTCAGGACGGACGTTCCCAATAGGAGGATCATCCTCTTCATCACTGTAATCGGTATCTCCATCGTCTAAGAAATCTGCTGGATCAGCATTATTCCAATCATACATCGCCGGATGGATCAAAGGTGGTGGTACGAACAACATCCTTCTTTCCTTCTGGAATTCCCATGCAATGGGAATATGCTCGCGGTAGATGGTTACCCATAACCCCGTTAGGGTTTGTTGCAACCCCCACCTTAAAGTCTCTTCATGCACTAGAGCCAACTTTCCAGGCCCAGACAACATTAGCCAGACGGACCATGCCCGGCAGACCATGACCATATTTTCTTTAGTCATGGGATCAACCTTATTCATGATGATCCTTAGCAGATCCATATTATCACAAAAACCGGGTATCGACTTCTCCTTGTCCTCAGTCACCGTACCCTCTATCACTTGAGACAATCCGGTGTAAAACGATGAGGCTTTAACAACCTCTAAGTGCCTAATAGCAACCCGCCTAAGATCATCATTTAATTGATCCACTGCCCCCTGTGTTCGGAAGCGAACTAGCGCCCGTAAAGGACTATTAGATGCCAAAAAGCAATCGTTGTCATCCCATTTAATTGGTACCATTTTCGTTTATATATATATATATATATTTTAAAAGAAGAGTCTTATTTCTTTTAAAACTTTGGAAACTTTTTCCAAAAACCTTTGATACTCAATTTTTTGATATGACTAGGTTTGGGTGAATTCTTGGAACAGGAATAACCCCCCCTTTTATATAGACAAGGTTGAGGAAACGCTTCGCTCAACCAGCCCTAATTACTGTTGGACACGATTCACATCCACCTTTCACACGTTCTTTGCCACGTGGCAGTGGCTTGCACCGCTTAATTAGCACAACTCTCAAAAGAGTGCTTTTTCATATGACACGCAAAAACGTCCTTTGATCTTCTAAGATCTTCTTTTACTAAACAATTCCTTTATATTTTATATAAAGTTAATTGCCTTTTCTCAATTTCTTATTCATTAAGAAAGCCAAATCTGCAAAAGTTCAAAAATCAAACCTTTTCTTTCATCGCTTTACACAAAACACCAAACTTTCATGGCATCTTCTTCCACTACTTTCATGACCGGGCCACTCCAAAGCCGAAAACTTTATTGGAACGACCCCCCAGTGATCTACTCTGTGGTAAACTCTCACAGCGCCGTTTATCATTCTCCCGGTTTAGCGTTAGACACTAAACCGGACAACAATGAACTTTCTGACGCCACGTTAGGCCCTCTGTTTCAACCCTTCCGGTGTGCTGACGGCGAGAATACCTCCTCCGACATCCAAGACCGTTTACAACACCACTATCCAGATACTTCTGATACCTGTCCTCTTGCCTTTCACCCTGATCCTTTTCAGATCAAATGGGCTGGGGTTGCCAACCCAATCAAAGGGTGGTGTAATGGTAAAGACAAAAATAAAACCCTAGGAATCAGCACCTGGTATGGTCGCTTATCCAGGTTTCATGTCAAGTGGGTCGATAATCAGATCGACCCGTTTATCAGGTTAGCACATTACAATGTCCTTCCTTTTGATAGTACTCTTTGTTCGGTACTGGTATCCTTGTGAAACCTGCGCTCAACCATTTCTTCTTGCCTCATGGCGCTATGTCCATTGCTCTGGCGAACATTAGTTTTCTAACTGGTCTTTCTCCAACTGGGAATAGTCGCAATTTTATTTCTTTAGATAGAAATAATTTATCCCCAAAGGGCAAAAGGCTTTGAAATGGAGCGCTTACCTTATGAGACCAGCTTTTTGCTAGCGCTACAAAGAAAGGCTTTTCAAAATTCAAGGGTAAATTCAAAGACCCTCCTGTTGAGTTTGAAGATATTATTTTCCTTGCCTATGCATTTTCTAGGCTTTTAATGCCCAAGAGTGGTGGGTGTGTTCGGAATTTTATTCCCTTAGCCGCTGAAATCCAGTCTTGTACTGGTGAGATTCCTCTAGCCCCCTGGTATTGGGCATTGTTTATCGAATGCTCCGGGACTATCATCAAATCGCCCGTCGCCCTCAAGACGACGCTAAAGACCCGGTCTTACCCATTCGTGTAATGGAGTAAGTGGTGCCCTCTGGATTTTATCCTATTAGGCCTCTTTATACTTCCCCTATCATAGCGCCATCGACCCTAAGCTGCTTCAGAAGGGTTCTTTTCAACCTAAGTGCTATTGTTATGCTGAGCACCTTATTGACATTACTAATCCCAGCATTTCTAGAACTGTCGACAACATTGTTGATTCTTACTTTTGTCAGAAGAATTATCTTTGTGTTGTAACTCAGTGTTACATGTTGGAGCATTCGTTGAATGAATCCCCAACCTCTGCCTTTAAACTGTATTTTCCTTCATGTCTTAGCACCATGGAATTTCTAGTGGCAGAAGAGTTCACCAGGGAAATCTGGGTAGCTTCCTGTGCCCCCGAGACTTACCCTACATTTCATTCTTAGCAAACGACTTCGGCGCTAAGGTTTATAATCTCAGCTTGTTGCACGCCAATTTAGCTTGGTTCAATCCCTGGTGCTGCCGTACGTATGGTCTGTGAACAATCCATGGCATGAGCGAATTAAGCTCAATGTTAAAGATGTTCAACAGCTCTATTGTCAACTCATTCCTCCTATCACAATAGATGATGTGTGGCGATATCACCATGGTGCTGCCACGACTTCTCATCTTCAATGGTGGTCTTCCTCACCTTGGTGCTCGGCTGAGAACCTGACCAAAGCTGCTAGCCGGCTTAAGGCAAGCATTTCAGGTATACTTACTATATTAAACCTCAAGCATTTCTTTCATACCAAGGTTCTTACATTTTTCTTTCATTTTCAGCCAAGAATCCTCTCAACTCAAGGTTTTTAACCTTGACCAACCGTCGTGAAATGCCACCTAGCTTTGTCTCATCAAATCGATCAGCGCCTTCGATGCAAGAGCTTATGATCAATCTCTCTGCTCCGGGGAAGTTCAATATTCCTTCCACCGCTTTTTTCCCTCCGACAGTGGTTGGTCAGCCTCATTTCGCAAAGGAGGATGAGCAACCTGAAGTTTCTGATGAAACGGTTGAGGAAAAAACCCTCATCCGAAAGCGACCACGCTCTTCATCAACACTAGGTAGTCCTAAGCGCCAGAAAACCTTGGTGCCTGCTTCAAATGCTCCAAAGGCTATTTCCTCTCCTCTGGTAGAGATTGATGATCAGAACCCAGAGCCGAGCAGTCACCCTCAAAAGGATGCCCCTACTGTTGTCCTGCCTTCTGTGCTTGTGATCCATTCTCAAGAAGATCAAACCCCCCACTCAGGGCCTCATGGATCAAATCATAGATACCCCCATGGTCAGGAGTTGGTACCAACGTTCAAGGTTCCTTCTCCTACTCAGCGCAGGGAAGCTCTTCCTAAACAACAGCTGATGACTATGACTCATCAGGAGAAACCAGATGTTCTAGTCTCTCACGAGCAACCATCCCAGGTCTTCCAAGTCGTCATTAATTCCTCAGAGGAAGACTCGACCATAGATGCTGAACTGGTATGTACACCATCGCCCGCCAGACATGCTCCCTAGGAAGACTTCCTTGAGAGGCTTACTCCCCTAGCGCTTTCTTGGCTTGAACAATCGCCTATGGGAAGGACTTCCACAAGCTCCCCTTTGGCATTCCCTCTTATTGCCAAGCTGGAATGCCTGACGCTATTGCCGACTAAGAGGGAGTTGCTTCAACAACTTCATGACCTATGCCAAATTCCTGGGAATTCATCTCCCTTTCATTCTCAGGTCCAAAATCGAATCACTAAGATTAGGGAACTTCAGGTCTCTGCTCTGACTGACTTCTCTCAGTACGAGAAATTGAACGAACAACTCTTTTCTGAGACCTGTTCTGTTCAATCTTTGTGCTGCCAAGTATCCTCTTCTTTCGACGCTCATCGAGAAAATAAGCTTTAGATTAAGGAACTTGACCAGAGAATCCACGAAGCTGAGAAATCCCTCAAAGAAATGAAGGCATAGCGTCATGCATTTTCCAGAGGGTTATTCGCTCTTCCCCCTCTGCTTAGACAACCAGTTCATCAGATCCAGGCGGATAGAGAATAGTAAGGAGCATACTTCTTCCATTCAAGAACATCTCTTACAAATAAAGCGCTCATGAGATGCACGCTTTAAAGCCCTTTCTGATGAAATTATCAGTTTTCTGGCATTCTTACGACAGGCTAAACATTCAGAGGGTTGATTTAATGCAATCAATGTAATGCCCTCATGTCTTCCCAAAACTCTGGATATCTATTTTTAATGTATGTTGAATAAATCTCCCAAGTGGTGGGATAATAGAATTTCAAAAACTTGCCGTTAATATTTCTTTTCATAAGTGTTCCATCTAAATGTTGCAATCCATATGCATTTCCTGATAAAACCTTGATAATTTTAAATGGTCCTTCCCATGTAGGTGACCATTTCCCATAGAAGTGATCTTTTTATCCTTCTAGAAGGATCACTTTCCAGACCAAATCTCCTAATTTAAAAGATTTCGTCTTAACCCTAGCATTATAAGCTTTGGCTGTTCCGATTTTATTTTTTAATAAGTTAGCCAACGCTTGATCTCTTAAATATTCAAGATCCAAGTTAGCAACATTCATAGAATCTATAGAAGTTTGATGTAAAATGCGAGAAGATTTAACATTGACTTCTGCTAGAATTACAATGTCATGACCAAAACTAATTGGTAAGGAGTGTACCTTATAGCCCCCCCTCTTTTGAAGTTCTATAAGCCCACAACGTATCAAGAAACTTATCATGCCAAACTCTTGGATTATCCTCAATCATTTTGGCAATTCCAGCTTTAGCTCGAGCATTTTTAGTGAAAGATCCATCAAAAATACATTTTCCAAGGCGTACAATTATTATTATCCAATGTTTCTTTATCAATACATGGGTGTTCAATGAGGAAATCAGCTAATACTTGACCCTTCATAGCCCTTTGTGGGATACAAACCAAGTCAAATTGCAACAAATGAACGCTCCATTTGCTTAAACGCCCTTTTAATAAAGGTTGAGACAACATGTGATACATCACATCTAACGCTGAAACTATTTCTATAGTATGAGCCATAAAATAGTGTCGGAGCTTAACCGAAGCATCATAAAGACTTAAGAATACCTTCTCCAAATATGAATATCGTTGTTCTGTTTCTCGAAGAATCCGACTTAAATAGAATACTACTTGTTCGAAACCTTGCTCATTCTCTTGTGATAGCATGCAACCAATTAACTGGTCAGCAGCTAACAAATATAGTCGTAGTGTTTTCCCTGCTTTGGGAGAAATTAAAACAGTTGGGTTGACCAAATATTCCTTAATTTGGTCAAAGGCTTCCTGATGGCATTCTTTCCATACAAATGCTTCCTCCTTTAGACACAATAATGGGGAAAAGATTTTAGTCTAACCAGCCAAATTTGCAATAAAGCGCCGGACATAATTCACTTGTCCTAAAAACCTTTGTAATTCAGTTTTATTGGTTAGTGGCTTAGCGCTTATTACCGCTTTGGCCTTATTTTTATCAATCTCTATCTCTCGCTGGTGGATCAAAAATCCCAGAAAATTTCCAGCGCTAATGCCGAAAGCACATTTCATTGGATTCATTTTAAGGTTATATTTCCTCATCCTTTCGAAAGCTTGTCGAAGGTGGTAAAGATGCTCATTAAATTCATTTGATTTAACAACAAAATCATCAATATATATAGTCATTGAATCCCCAATTAAATCATGAAAAACACAATTCATTGTTCGCTGATATGTAGCACCAACATTTTTCAATCCAAATGGCATGACTACCCATTCAAATGTTCCTAATGAACCAGGACATCGAAATGCTGTTTTATAACAGTATTTTTCTTTGATCTTAATTTGATAATACCCGGAATATCCATCCATAAATGTCAGATATTTATGTCGAGTAGTTGCATCAATTAAAACATCCGCCAAAGGCATAGGATATTCATCCTTTGGGGTGGCTTTATTCAAATCTCTGAAATCAATACACACCCGATTTTTCCATTCTTCTTAATGACCGGAACTATATTGGCAATCCATTCCACGTATTTAACGGGTCGGATAAATCGTGCTTTCAGAAGTTTACYAACTTCCTCCTTAACAGCCTGGATGACTTCAGTTGACATTCGCCGAGAATGTTGAATTACAGGTTTCCACGCTAACTTAATTGGTAAATGATGCCTCGCAATACTGAGGTCAACACCTGGCATTTCATGATGTTCCCATGTGAAACAATCTCTATATTCAAAAAGAATTGTTTTCATTGCCTCTTTCTCCTCAATTGACAATTTCTGACTTATGTATGTAAAACTAGGTACCTCTGTTGTACCCAAGTTCACTTATTCTAAAGGATCTTGTGACTCTTTCCTTATGTCATCATTCCTCACCCATGGTCTTTCTATCCATGTTAATGGTGGATCCGACTTAGTCTGTCCTTTTTCCGGACATAAATCATCATCTATTTCTATAGAAGAATCATTGATTTCTAAATTGTAATTCTTATTAAATTGTAAAGTCGTTACAATATTCATAGAAATAAAAATAAACAGCAATTACTACATTCTAGTAATTAAAAGGGAGTAAACTCAATTCCTGAGATTCTGTTTCAACCATTGGACCTCCTTCTTGAATGTCCTCTAATTCTTCAATTCGAATTCGGTTGACCTTATTGAAGATATTCCGTTCTTCTAGGTCCACTATTTGCCATTGATCAAGCGCTTCCGCTCTTGGCGTCGACCTCTGTCCCTTAGAATCATTACTCAAATTAGTCATATTTATCTCAACTGTTGGTACATCGGCATAAATAATTTCTTAATTCTTGCCATTCCACATGACTAACAATTGATGAAGGGAAGAAGGAATAGAATAGGTCTTATGTAACCAACTTCTCCCTAATAAAATATTATAAGTAGTTATACTCCTAACCACATAAAAAGGCATCGTTTTTGTACACGATCCCACCTTAACTGCTAATGATATAATCCTCTCACAACATTCTGTAGTCCCAGTAAAACTAGTAACTGACACTTTACAAGGAGTTATATCCTTCTCCATTTTCCCTACCAACTGAAGAATAGCAATTGGCACAATATTAGTAGTAACGCCATTATCAATTGAAGCCTTTCCCAATATTTGGTTTTCCAATTTGACTTTAATGTATAAAGGTCTACAATGGTCAGTATCTACACCTCTTCTAACGAATAAGGCTTTAATAATCCCATTAACCTCCAGTACATGATCCTTTAGCGCTGAATTCCTTTGGAAGCATTGTTACCATCATGCAGTCCATAGTTCCAGGTTCTAACGACCCAAACTTTATTGGTTTGAGATCTTCTTCGGTCACCAATAAATCCAATTCTGAATCTGAGTAATCACCCAGGTCATCATCTTCCTTGTCAGATCCCATAACTTGGTCGCTTAGTTTATCAATGGCGTAAACACAAGCTTCAACACCCTTGTCGATTTCACTGTTTGTTGCCGCCTCTTGGTCTTGGACCCTGATGTCTGCAACCATGGCTTCTTGCATCAATTGCATTTCCACTTTAGATCGAGCATTAACTGCTAATGCTTTAGCGTTCTTCTTCTTTTAATTCTTGGTTACCACTTTTTGTATAGGAATATTGGGTTGATTCTTTAATTCCTCCCGTGGCTTCCTTATAGTGCCTAAGACTTGCATCCCTTTTGGCCCCTTGCTTGAACTACCAACCTCCAAATCTCGAATCCTTTTCATTGACTGGCGCTGGTAAGCTGGAACCCATTTAGGATCATTTGATATAGCTTGAATTCGAACAAGCTCAAAGTTTAGCATATCAGCAGATCCAAAGCACATATTTCTTCGAAGGTGCTTTATACATTGAACCAGGCGTGCATGAGATGGATCTGTCTCTAATACATCCTTATAGGACTTGGAAGGTGTACCTTCATCTATTTTACTAGATTTTCCTTTCACAGCTTCCATAATTTTGTCTTTCCCAGCTAGGTCCAAAGCTTCTTCATCAATTGGAAGAAGAGAAAGTTTCCCTCTGAACCAACTTGGCCACGAAAGCCCGAAAGGCCTGACACTTGTCAGTAGTGTGGAGTTCAGTCATATGCCACTTGCAAATTCCCTCTATCTCAGCATTATCCACCTTTGGGAAAAACAATAGACGCGGGTCTATAAGGTGATCGAACAAGCGCTGTGCTCGCTCTTCCTGCAAATCATCAGCAGAAATAGCTGATTTAGAAAAATCGAACATATTGCATTCGAAAATTAACACTGAGAAAGGATCATCATCAGTCTTGACATTATCCCACTTGAAAACAAAATCTGACCATTATCAATCAAATCCTGCACAGTATTTCGAAATACAAAACAATTATTTGTAGTATGTGATCGAGCGTTATGCCATAAACAAAAAGTTTTTCCTTTTGTTTCAAGTGCTGAAGGAACCTTATGATTCCCTTTTACTTTAATATTATTATTCGCATGTAAATGCCTAAAAATCTCCTCTCCTTTAGTTATATCAAACGTATAGAGGCGTTTTTTAGTATTTTTCATATCTCTATTAGTAGAGATTTCTTTGCGCTCTAAAGGTGCACACTGAAAAGGAGGTCCTTTCGGAATTTCTGCAATATTGATTTCACAAAAATCTTCCTCTTCTTCAAAATTCATACAATTAAATGCTCTATGTCGTTGCTGACTTTCTTCACTCAAAACTTGCTCATATTTAGTTACTGACTCAGTGAGTTCCATAAACTTTCTAAAGACGATTCCATCGAAACGCTTCCTAAATGGATTTGCTAAACCATCTTGGGCGATTCTTATAAATTCTCCCTCTGGTAGATTCAAATGACACCTAATTTTGGCGTTTTTAAATCTAATTAAGTACTCATCAACATATTCTCCTGTTTTTTGTTGGATTCTAGCTAAATCACTAATAGTTATACTAGGATCTATCCTAGTGAAGTGATTATGGAATTGACTCTTCATTGCCTCCCAATCTGGTATCGAATTGGGCGCTAAATAAACATACCAACTAAATGCGGTGTTAGTCAACGAACTGGGGAGTAATATTAATTTTAAATAATCATTATCCGCAGCCTCTCTACACTGACTAGTGAACCGGGTTAAATGTTCCATTGTTGACACATCCCCATCACCGGAGAATAAGGTGAACTCTGAGATCTTAGAACCTGTTGGATATGGATATTGTCTATCCAGCCACTCAGGATACGGCTTCTCATGACGAATCCGTTGGTTTCTATGGTTTCTTGTATTCATATAATTTTTTATCATATGTTCAACCTGCGCTATAAATGGCATCGGAATAGCACCATAGGCTTGTCCTTGATCAGAAAATTGATTAGGGAGATATTGATAAAATGGGTTTCCTGGGTTCCCTCCTGCTCTGGCATGGGATTGTTACGACCTGCCTGACTAAGGTTTTGCCCGTGGAAACATGGATCATTGTGTCCAATACCATTACCAATATGCGCCTGATATCTGAAATCCTAAGGCTCTGAGGTCCACCTATTGCCCATCCAATCGCTCATGAATGGTGGAGGTTCTGCGCGGTTATCTCTCATTGGATAACCTGATGGAGGGTCTAGCCCCCCCATCCCCTGGTACGGGTTGAGCGCTTGAGGTAGGATAACCACCTTGATGCAGTGACATCCCATCGGTATCTAGTGTTAGCCCTGGTGAACGAGTACCATTATAATCAACACCTCGTTCAATAGGCACACGACGCTGAGGACCATATACATTTTGAGTATTACCAAAATGCCTTGATGACTCACCAAATTCAAACGTCCAGTTTTAAGCACCGGGTCGTTCAAGTGATGTTTCGTATGCTTTAGACTGAGTAGGTAAAGGATTTCGTGATCTAGGCACACTAAAACCAACGTTAATGGTTCTACGATCGCCCCTAATATGTTCTCCATTGTTTATTCGTGCATTCATTTCTTGGAACCCATCATCCAATAATCGACACAACCGCTCATTTAAGCTATTATGTTTAACTATTAATGGCTCTAATTGGCTTATAACTYCATGGGCGATATCTCGCGATAGCACCCTTTGTGTAGCAATTAAGAGACTTTTCATCTCTTGTAACATCCCTACTAATTCCCTTGATTGATTTTCCTCAAGGTTTTCAGCAATTGATTTCACAATATTCATGAAAACTCTAGTATTTTCTTGGGTTAGAAGTCGATAGTGCTCATGAAAATCATTTCTCATAGCTTCTCTGACTTCAATTATCACATTATTCAGAGATCCTACATATTTCTTATGTAGTTTACGTAGATAGCGCTTATTGGCGTCATCTATTCATCTGACACACTTCTCGCATGATCAGATTCTCCATGTGCATTAAGAAATTCATCATTAGGAGTAGACCTAGAACGAGGGCTTTCCAAGTTTCTTTCATTGGTAATCTCCAATGAATCATTGCTAGACACTTTTCGTAAGGATTTATTTTCAGTCTGAGCGTTCTGCTCTTTACTGAGATCATCTGCTTCTCTCATTCTAGATTTAGATCTAGTTGAGTACATTTCCCACTTATATATGAGTTTTATTATGTTAGAAGGATCAATTTGTATTAATCCTCCTACTGTGGTCGCCAAAAACTTGTTTGTGTGAAAACAAGATTAGTACCTCTAGGTACCTTGAAGGTCGTAACTACCCTCCTACACTTTGTGATCTACCCTTGTATGCAAGGGTTCGAGCCACGGTTGTAGATGCGTAATCTAACTAATGTTAAATTACTTATTGTAATTTAACACTTTCGATGGTGAATGATAAAATTACCAACTAAAACACAAGAATTTCCAATGATACTTATATATCAAGAAAAAACCGATAACACAACACAAACCAAAGTCCTCACAAGTGATCCTTGTGGTTAGTGTTAAACTAAATTACAAACTAAGGGATAGATGGCGAAATACCTCCATGATTGGATGGGCACCGCCGTGCTATTGCTACACTAATCTAAGACTAAGATCTAAGGATAGACTAAGTTGTAGTTGTTGTTGATGTTTAAGTTGTTGTTTGCCCGATGGATGAATGCTTCCTTATATAGGCAATAATCCCATAAACTACCACTTAGTGGGGGGGCGGTTTGATAACCGCTCAGTGCCCTTGGATCCTCATTCCTTGGCGCTTGATCCAAGACCTCATTTATTATTAATCCCATCTTGGGCTTCATCTTTATAGTTTATGGATCATTGTAATCTAGGCCCAGTATATCATATTTAAACCCACTTGCCCTTAAAATAATAAATATAGTACCTTACTATAATTAGGCGCTAACAATTGGCAACATGCTTATAAGATGTATCAGAGATAAAATTTCATATAGTTTTGCACCAAATAAAATTGACTAACCGAACCTAATTACGTAAATAACTTGATTACTACAGAATATTGTTATACTATTGAAGTTACCAAAATAATTGATTAATGACATAAATATACAATAAAATTAGAGAATTTGCAGAAGGAGATAATCAAGTTGAAGTACCTTTGTATCAAAAGACATGAATTTAGAATTATGAAAAAGTTTGTGCAAAATAATCATATCATACGTATTAATAATGCAGCTCTATCTATGTAACAAAATCAAAATATCTCATTAATAAGATTGAAAATTAATAGTTCCTATTTATGGTATAAAAACATATGACATAGTATTAGTCTATTAGACGACCAATCATAGAGTATTTTTTTTAGTGGGAAAATATTAAAAAAACTCTTAATCTTCTAGTTAAAGGGGATTACCTATCTATTTCCGCCCGTAGTTCAAACAAATAAATATATGAACTCAACCCATCGAGATGCATGCCACATTTAAGCAAGTTTTAGCTTAGATTTAGCAAAGTTCGGCCGCCGGAGACATGGGAAAAATTCTGACGTACATCGGATTTACAAAATTACATATACGTATTCTAACCAATAAAAAAACTTCAGCTATTATTATATCTGGATTTTGTTTTACGGAGTATTATTTAATATATGGTTGATTATAAAAAAATTATTCGATAGGTTATATAATCACGTGGTACACTTAATGTATCCAGGAATTCCCCTTACACTCATCCAAGAATTTTGCACCAAATGAACCCGCGCACCAATTGAGCCACTCCGGTCCCCTAGGATTCTAACCTCGATCGGGGCTGAGGCATAATCTTTGAAGATGCTTCAAAATTTGGCCAAGTGTGTAGATTGCGTCTACCCCGGTCCATCGGGGCTCAACCCCAACCAAGTTTGTTGAACTATATATGTTGATGATACAAGTCCTTAATCATATCTTTCACTCTTGAATAATGTTTATTAGCTAGTATTATGGTGAGACAGACATAAAAGGATCGACACTATTCGTGGAAGAAGCTTGGAGCATTGATCGACTCCTAGTCCTTAAATCTAGCAATTGTAAGGATGTGAGTCTTAAGTATGACTTGATTTATCGAAAGACGGTTCAGTTCAGAACAATTCATAAGCGCACAATTAAAACGATTTTCTGGATCTTTTCAAAAAATATCTATCTATGAGTAAAATCTGTTTTAGACTATATATATATATATATATATATATATATATATATATATATATATGGGATCCCGTACGAACTGAATTACGGTGCGAACCGTACGAACTACCTAGATACATTTGAGATTACTACCGGATACATTTGATGTTACTAGTGGATACATGTGTATCCAGTAGTACTACCAAATGTACCCGGTAGCAATACAAAGTGTATCTAGGTATTTTGTGTATCCACTGCCCTCACCATTGCCGCCACTACCACCACCGCCGCCGTCACCACCATCACGACTACTGTCAGCCTACCACCACCGCCATCTTACCACCACCATCACCCCCGCAAGCCTACCACCACCACGACCACCACCGCCGTCACCACCATCACTGATGCGCCTAAATCACTGTCAGTGATCGAGCCCCCGCCGGAGACGGCGCCTACCTGAATCAGCGTTCACCACCCTAAACCACTCCGACGATGGTGTCAACATCCTCAGATACCATACCAAACTCGACTAAACACATTACCTTACTCCAAATCTAGCAACAAGGGCGTTATTAGGTTTATTTTTTTCGAAATTGTACTTCGTTTATAGCAGATCTAGAATCAAAATC
This sequence comes from Silene noctiflora, assembly GCA_009801015.1. Lineage (NCBI taxonomy): Eukaryota > Viridiplantae > Streptophyta > Magnoliopsida > Caryophyllales > Caryophyllaceae > Silene > Silene noctiflora. The sequence goes on along the minus strand of VHZZ01001054.1, from coordinate 87,770 downwards.
ATAATTTTTTAGAAGTTTGAAATAAATAACTCGCCAGAGAAAGGAGAACTGCCGGAAAATTAGAATAAGATGGCGAGAGTGGGATGAAGTGAGTCGCCGGAAAAAGGGAAGTAGTGGCCGGAGGAATGTCGTTTAGGGAATAAGAAAAGCAATGTAGTCGTTAAAGAATAGCCGACGTCGGAGCAGTAACGACATGGTGGAGTTGCGTCAGTGCAACGGCGGCGTGGCCGGCGTCGGAGCAGCGGCATCGTGGCCAGTGAAAGTGGAAGGAAAGTAGATAGGAAGAGGATTATTAATGGTTGGGGAAAATGGCAGTAAGTAAATGTCAGTTGTGTTGTCTCCCTTTATTTTGTTTAACTTGTCCTTTTTTTTTATGTTAGTTCGTATGGTTCGTACCATAA
>VHZZ01001054.1:68139-84805 GCA_009801015.1 Silene noctiflora | reverse complement strand
ATTTTATTTGAAAAAGATATTTTAATCATATGTAAACAAATAATTAGACATAAAATATAGCATTACAACTAAGTTAATTACCCCGTTGCAACGCAAGGCTGTCAAACTAGTATTCTAGTAAAATAGGCTTCCTTATTTTGTGGAAATTTGCGAAAGGAAGATATTTTGTCTAGAATAAATAAAAATGTTGTATAATAAAAGATAATATTCTAGAATTATCTTAAGAATCTTTTTGCCTTATTTTAGAAGATTTGTTTAACAAACCTACTCCGATAAAATAAGTGCCATGTTTTCAGAATTGCATCTCATCCAACCAAGCGCGTTTTTAAATTGAAAATTTTAATTGTTTTGCAAATCACTTTTTGAGTCGTGTCCTTTGAATTAACTTTTTCAATTCCTTGGGATCTTACATCTCTAGGCAATCATTGTTTTCCATGGTTCTAAGTTGTGAACAAAAGAGTTATAATTTTCATTTTTGTGAGAGGGTGCGCTTTTGGGGTACGGGGTTGTACTCTAGTCGCATGATCGGGTTGATTGTAGGGATTTTATTTGTAATCGAGTAGGGTTATAAAGGGGGCGTATAATAATAAGAGAGATAGTGGGCGTATACCTTTAGAGAGTAGGTCGAACTACTTAAAAAATCCTGTGTTTTCGTTCTTTTATCGCTTTTCATTTCGTTACTTTTTTCATCGTTTACTCACGATTGCATTCGATTCCAGTACAACAAATTATCATCGATTAAACAGACATCAAAAGTGTTTTGCTGATTTACGAATTGCTCGTTTAAAGTTTTAAAATGGTACTTAATTCACCCATTCCTCTGTTAAGTGCCAGATCAATAATCTCAACAGGGTCCGTGACACGAGAGCATAAAAATCCACTGTAAATTAACAAAATAATAAATTAAAATGATAAAGAATTACTCCCTCCCATTCTCTAACATCATTTCCTAAAACGATAAATTCATAAAGATCTTCCACTTTTCTTATTTGTCTATTATTTATGGTTATAATAAATTATGACCCCACATTCTCTCTTAATTTCATTTACATCCACATATACCACATCAGAAGATTATCATAAGGTGAATTGTCCCACATCAGAAGATTATAAAATAAGAGTCATAATTGAAACTTAGTTATTAACACAAAAGCTTTTGAGTCTCTCAAGTATCATAAGGCGGGGTGAATTGTCCCACATCAGAAGATTATTATAAGGTAGTGTGATTCCATGATTATAAATAAGAGTTATCATTGAAACTTAAATATCAACATAAAATATTTTGAGTGTCTCAAGTATTGTGATAATACAATCAATAATACAAATATTAAGCACGTAAATATTTATAGAGGCGATTATATATTAGTAATATTAGAATATGTTTATTTAAAAAAATATATGAAAATAATATAATTAGATTTGTAGGGTTACCCCATGATTATAAATAAGAGTATCATTGAACTTAATATCAATTCAAAATCTTTAGTCTCTCAAATATTGTCTTAGAGAGTTCTTATAAGAGTTTGTATTAACGACACGCGTTAGTTACAATAATAACATACAAATATTATGCCTTACATTTTTTTCATTAACAAAGTGTGTTATTTTTTATTTTATTTGAAAAAGATATTTTAATCATATGTAAACAAATAATTAAACATAAAAATGTAGCATTATAACTAAGTTAATTACCCCGTTGCAACGCACGTGTGTCAAACTAATATACCACTAAATTCTACCCAAAAAAAATGTGGAAGAACTTAGTGAATAGGAGGGAGCAATAAGCTTAACTTTTGGTTCTAGATGAACAAAATAAAGTACTGTACTATGTACTTGTATAATTATGAATAACAAATTTGCATCTACATAATCCACGACAACAAGTTTACTTAACAATTAATAATAGCAAGCTCATATCTTCTCGGCATAGAGCCGTTGCCACCAATCACAGAGAGCCGTTGCTCTCCCTAATTTGCTCAAGGAAATTCTCCTATTTCCTATATTGTAATATATTATAGCTGTTGGAATTATATTTTCCGTAAATAGGTAGATTATGTTTCTTGTATAAATAGCTAGCTTTGTAAACTTTGTACAACACACTTACTTTGATATGCAATATACGTTTGAATCTTATTCTCTGCCTTTCTAATATGGTATCAGGCTAGGAAATCAAACCTCTGCCTCCAAATCGATCCTTCCAGTTTTTTTTCGAAACTCAAAATCTTCAATGGCGAAACCCGACGGATCTGAAATAATCAATACTACACAACCCCAAACATATTCCATCATTCATGTCGAAAATACGGGTAGCAGCATCACGCAAATCGCTTTTAATGGAACGAATTATGATGAATGGTCTCGCTCCTTTCATCTCGCTCTCATTGCCAAAGGCAAGGAGGGATATATAGACGGAACAGTTACTAAACCCGATGAAACGGCGGCTAATTTTGCTACCTGGCGTGCTACTAATGCCTTGGTGACAGGATGGATATTCAATTCCATTGAACCATGCACTCGACGGACCATCTCTACCCGTCCCGAAGCAAAGCAAATCTGGACAGATATGAAGAATCGTTTCTGTCAGGGCAATGATCCTCGAATTTTTCAGTTGGAAGCCAATCTTATAGCTTGTCGTCAAGGTCCCACTGAATCGCTCATGTCTTATTACGGTCGCATAATCACATTATGGGATGATATCCTTTCGTTTGATCCCCTGCCTCGCTGCTCCTGTAATCCTTGCAACTGTGATTGGGTTACACTCATGGATGCTAGGAGGGAGAAGAAACGGGCCCTGGATTTTCTAATGGGTCTGGACACACGCTTCGACAACGCACGCTCTCAAATACTCGGTATCACCCCTCTTCCTAATTTAGATCTTATTTATAATCGGCTTTTGCAGGAAGAAGGCTTACGTACTCTGTCTCGTAATACCGCTGAACCCACTGCCGATGTCATGGCCTATGCATCTCGTGCCTATAACCAGTCCCGACAGTCGGGGGGGAATAATTATCAGGGTGCTCGTGCTCCCAATTCTGACCGTAACTTGCAGTTTGGGGGAGGGCGTGATTCACAGTTAGGTCAATCGTCAAATCCGAATTTTAATTCAAATAATCAAAATGAAAATCCCCGTCCTTTCTGCATTGCTTGTAAACGTAATGGTCATAAGTTTCAAGTCTGTTATCGAGTGACGGGAAATTTTCCCGATTGGTGGGGCAATCGTCCCCGCGACCGAATTTATGTCAACCCAAACGATACGGATCTTAGTAGGGTTGTCTTTGTCCCGGATGTTCAAGGGCGTGCTGCCTACGAACGAAGCAGACCGAATAGTAACAACCAAGCTCCACCACGAGTCAATATGGTGTCTGGTCAGTCGAGTACTACTGTTCCGGTTGCCTCTTCTTCATCGTCCCTACCAGTCATGGACAATGTAGATTTCAACAACCTCAATCCTACGGAACTGGCCGAGATAACACGACTTTAGCAGGCTCATAAATCCGCTCCACCACCTGAACGCAGCCATGGTAATACTTCTAATTCTCCTTTATTTTCTTGGATTATCGATACAGGAGCGTCTCATCACATGTCAGGTTCTTTACTTCATTTCTCGAATCTTCGATCTATTGCTCCACTGTCAGTTGGTTTACCAAATGGTGACCTTACTCTTGCTATACAATGCGGCGACATTATTTTATCGAATCGCTTAATTTTAAGAAATGTCCTTTACGCTGCAAACTTAAGTTGCCATTTAATCTCTGTTTCGAGCTTACTTATGGACTCTACTCTTACGATACAATTCTCACACCACCTTTGTCTTATTCAGGACCGTTCCTCGAAGACGGTGATTGGTGCGGGTGAGCAGCGTGAGGGGCTTTACTATTTAACGGGAATACGGAATGAAACGGTGAAGGCTTGTATGGCAGGTTCGACTGATTCTTCTGAGTTGTGGCACCGAAGGTTGGGGCACCCTTCCTCAAATGTTTTCCGTTTTTTGCCTTTTATTAATAACAGTTCTAGCAAACATTTTTTAAGTAAATCTTGTGACATTTGTCTTCGCGCAAAACAAACGCGGGAACCATTTACTTTAAGCTCGAATAAAGCCACGTCAATTCTTGATTTAATTCATTGCGACTTATGGGGACCATACTCCGAAAATGCTTCGTGTGGATCCACCTATTTTTTAACCATCGTTGACGATTTTTCTCGCTCCACTTGGGTATATCTTTTGCGTAATAAAAGTGACACACAACAAACTTTACTCAATTTTTTTGCTATGGCTGAAAGACAATTTAACAAGAAAATTAAAATTTTACGAAGCGATAATGGTAACGAATTTCGTTGTCTTATAAAATTTTTCAATCAAAACGGCATTCTCTTTCAAAATTCTAATGTCGATACTCCTCAACAAAACGGTCGGGTTGAACGAAAGCATCGTCATATTTTAAATGTTGCCCGTGCCCTTTTATTCCAAGCAAGCTTACCGTTATTTTTTTGGGGAGAGTGCGTTCTTAGTGCGGTCCATTTAATTAATCGCACCCCAACTCCTCTCCTTAATGGTAAGACTCCGTATGAAATGCTTTTTAATAAACCTCCACCTATGGAGAATCTTCGTATTTTCGGATGTCTTTGCTATGCTAAAACTTTAAATCGTCCTCGAGACAAATTTGCATCTAAAAGTCGAAAATGCATTTTTATTGGATATTCGTTTGGTAAGAAAGGATGGCGTCTCTATGACTTAGACACCGGATATTATTTCGAGTCTCGCGATGTCGTGTTTGTTGAAAATGAATTTCCATATAAAGCTCTTAATATTCACGACGACGAGAATACAACTTCTTTTCTTCGAGACACACTTGAACCTATTGACCAAGTGGTCATAGTTCAAGCTCCACCACCTGTCACTTCGCCACCAGATTCGACTCCCAACACTACCACCACGTTCTCACCATCCGACACCACTTCCCCTACGACTGATCCATCTCCCACCACCACTCCTCCACCCGAAGACACACCGATCGACAACCCACCCATATTAGGCCGTGGACACCGCTTGAAAATTCCGAATTCTAATCTGAAAAATTTTGTTCAACCAACTCGTCCCTCTTCTCACGTGCTCACCACATCATCAACGTCATCAGGTACACGGTTTCCAATTTCTCACTACATTAACTATGCTAAGTTTTCTCCTAACCACCAAGCTTTCTTGTCGGCCGCGACTAAAAATCACGAGCCTAGTTCTTTCAAAGATGCAGCGCTGGTACCCGAATGGCAACAAGCTATGCAACTCGAGCTCGCTGCACTCGAAAAAAATGAAACTTGGACTCTCGAGCCGTTGCCGCCTAACAAAAAGGCAATAGTCTCCAAATGGGTATACAAGATTAAATACAATGCCGACGGTACAATCGAACGATATAAGGCTCGCTTAGTCGTTATGGGGAATCGTCAAGTGGAGGGCGTCGATTACAACGAAACTTTTGCACCTACGATTAAACTCGTCACGGTTCGCACTCTACTCGCTATTGCAGCTACAAAACAATGGACATTACATCAAATGGACGTCCACAACGCCTTTCTTCACGGTGATCTCGACGAAGAGGTATACATGAAATTACCTCCTGGTCTAAACCCATCTAAAAATGGTTTGGTTTGCCGCCTCCGGAAATCCTTATATGGGCTCCGTCAAGCCCCACGATGTTGGTACGCTAAACTCGCTTCCGCCTTACTTAAATATGGTTTTAAACAATGTCCGTATGATCATTCTTTATTCTCGATGTCTACATCCAACACGGAAGTTCACGTTCTCGTATATGTCGACGATCTCGTTATCTGTGGCAACAACAACGAGGCAATTACAAAATTCAAGGATTATTTAAGCCGATGTTTTCATATGAAGGACCTAGGACTTCTCAAATATTTTCTTGGTCTCGAAATAGCAAGAAATGGCTCCGGCATCTTTGTGTCTCAACGAAAATATGCTCTTGATATACTTACAGAAACTGGCCTCCTAGGGGCGAAACCGGCTCATATCCCCATGGAACCGAACCAACAATTATCCTTGTCCACGGCTCCCCTTCTTCACGACCCTCAGCCCTATCGTCGCCTTGTGGGTCGTTTGGTTTACCTGTCTATCACTCGCCCGGAGCTCATATACTCGGTCCATATTTTGGCGCAATTTATGCATGCCCCCACAAAAGATTATTGGAATGCCGCACTCCAAGTCGTTCGCTACCTTAAAGGCGCACCGGGTCAAGGAATTTTACTTCGCTCCGATTCCACTCTTCGCCTCCACGCGTATTGTGATTCGGACTACGCCACTTGTCCGAAAAGCCGTCGATCCCTATCTGCCTACATTGTTTTTCTCGGCTCTTCGCCTATTTCATGGAAGACAAAGAAACAAACGACAGTATCTCGGTCATCCACCGAAGCCGAATACCGCGCCATGGCATATACGACATGTGAATTAAAATGGCTCAAAGGTTTACTCAATTTTATTGGTCTCCCTCACAACGAGCCAATTCACCTGCATTGCGACAATCAATCCGCTCTTCACATTGCAAATAATCCAGTCTTCCACGAAAGGACTAAACATATTGAAGTTGATTGTCACTTTATACGGGATGAAATACAAAAAGGCACAATCACTACTAAATACGTGCACACCAAGTCGCAGCTCGCTGAAATATATTTACAAAAGCCCTCGGGCGCATTCTTTTCGACGAGCTGGTATCCAAGTTGGGCGTTTCGAAGCTCCACGCTCCAACTTGAGGAGGGGTAATAGCAAGCTCATATCTTCTCGGCATAGAGCCGTTGCCACCAATCACAGAGAGCCGTTGCTCTCCCTAATTTGCTCAAGGAAATTCTCCTATTTCCTATATTGTAATATATTATAGCTGTTGGAATTATATTTTCCGTAAATAGGTAGATTATGTTTCTTGTATAAATAGCTAGCTTTGTAAACTTTGTACACACACTTACTTTGATATGCAATATACGTTTGAATCTTATTCTCTGCCTTTCTAATAATTAACTTTACGCCTTGTGGTAGCTTCTTCTGGAGCATTTATAGTCGTACTTGCTTATCATTGTCATCGAGTGGGGCGAAGTCCAGAATGATCTCTTCAAGCATACTAGCATTCTCAAGCACAAAGAGTTCAAGCTCAAGGTCGACCAGCTCTCCCCTTACGCCAACAATCTCCAGCGCTCTCAAGCATTTAATGGGAAAGCCATAGCCAAGCCACTTGTGTAGTTCCCGATCGCATCCCTCTTTGGTGTAGAACTCCTCCAACTACAAAGATGAACAATTAATTGAAGGAATTGTGTCCTAAGACATTTTCGGCAATTACTAAATATAATATAAGATATAATGTGGAGATAATTATTATATTATTTTATTAAATTATAATTACTTGCTAGAGAATAATTATGGTAATGAGTCATAGTAAGATTGGATTAATGACTAAAATAATATAATCCTATAAGGTCACACATTTAAGCACAATTAGGAAATAATATCAATTTTATAAGGAAACAGATATGAGACATCAGTTTTAGAAAAGGAATAGAAGTTCTTTCCTTATTCCACCTAAACTCTATTTTGTTATTTGATACTATATATAAAGAGTTTTAGAATGATGGAAAAGGATGATGAAGTTTTTCCATAAAAACCACAAGGGAGAAAACAGGGAGAAAACATATTGTTATTCCTATATACCGTCGACCTCAGGCACCCATAAAAGTAAGAGAGAGATATTGATCCTTCTCTTCCGTTCTAGCATACGTGGGTTTCCGGGTTGTGTTTGTGGACCTAGTAGAGGAGCAACAAGTGGGGCTCTCAGATCTCTTCTATAATCTATTTGTGGAATTTACGCTTTAAGAGGTAAATATTCTTTTCGTCATTTATTATGATTCATATTATCTTATGTATTGTGATCCTAGGGTAGATGTTAAGAAATTGTTTCCTGAAATTCTGCTTTCGTATCTATAAAATCCTGCAGTTGTATCAGAGACACTTGCATAAGATTTATGATCATAATTATATGCTAGTTTTATTCAATTATGGAATAGACTTTAAATATGGAATAATTTGCATAATTAATATGATGATATTAATTGATTGGTAAAATTTTGTTTAGATTTGGAAAACATTTCATAATCAATACGTTGATATTAATTGGTTGGTAATTTTTGATTTGGATTTAATTAAACAAAAAAAAAATCGTTTTTACTATTCACGCGGGTATCATTCACGAGTATAATTCAGACCTAAAATTTTATCATCAGGTCCGAGTATCAGATTTTGATGAAAAAATAATTTTTCGAGTATAAACTGCGTTTTAACCAAGTCTATATAACAGGGTTGACCTTTTTAAGCCAAATTCAAACGTTTTGATTGACCTTTAGGCCGTTTTATGTTAAAAAATTGTGTTTTGACTTTTTCAAGTTATTTTTGGGATTTATTCAATTTGATTGATATCTACAGTGGTTGTATTACTTCTAATTTGATTAAAATATATTATAAATCCTAATTTGATTGGAAGAGTTGTTTAATCATGTTAATTAGTTTTTAATTTGATTAAAACAAACTAATACAAAATAAAATTCCAGTTATGCAAATTATTGTTAATAATGATGATTATTCCATGATAGAGTGATGATAATTGAATTAAAATAATATAAGATTCGTTTAATTTATTACTTAATTATTGGGTAGTAGAACTATATTGTTAGTTTGATTGTCTAATTAATCATTAATTAAATAATGTTTGCATTTATCATAAGTTAATATTTATATGATTATATTCTTTTTTGTCCGTCTTTATTGTGATTCAATTATAATCTTGAGTTTATCATGGTAAAATATGCATGACTAATATGGAGATATTGGTTGATTGATTTTTGTTAAGGAGACCGCAAATTATGAATTTTACGTCAAAGATTAAATTTTTTCTTTATCTCTATAATTATAAGATAATTCATAGAAATTGCTTGACTTCACTAAAACTAAATTCTATAAAAGAGTTTTGTATGAATTTGGGTAACAAATCTGAAAAATCGTTTTTCCTTAGTTTTTTATAAGTAAATGATTAATGATTCATGCTAATTTTTCCCCGATAATATACTAGTTTGTGTCAATTAGGTAAAAGTGTTTATCTTTTTGTTACAAAATTGAGTTTAATTTTATTTTACTTCTTTAATTATTGGGTTTTTTATGAAAACCGATTAATGACTAGGGAAGGAAGGGAAGACATGTGCTTCATCTATTTAGCCTACTCTAATTGATTCAACTTGATTGTCATATTGAATGAGATAAGTGTTCTTTTTTTGGCCTACCAGGAAAACCGTGGTTTTATCTTAAAAAAAAAACTTATTTTTCAATTAGGCATTTTCTTGTAATTTGATTACTCCCATGATAAAATATTAATGATTGAATCGTAATAAATTAGTTTACGACTTAATCGTTAAGTCGTGTTACTATTTATTTTAGTTTATTCTAAATCGTTAATTAGTATGATGAATAGTTCATTATTATTGCGTATTGTGAATGCGGCGCTTGAATGCCATCATATTTAATATTGTTTTTTGCTCGCCTATTTTAATTTTAAACAGATATCATGTCTAGTAACCATATCAACTTATTATTTTAATCTGTACTACATTCTTAAGAAGGACAAACTGAATGCTAATAATATCCCGAAATAGGAAACGAATATGAGAATTGTTCTTTGATGTGAAGGAAAGGAGTCTTTTTTAAACTCTCTCTCTCTCTCTCTCCGCTGAACTCACTGAAACAACATTAAATGTTGAAAGGAATGCCATAGAGTGAGTCATTGCGATAATCGTGCAAGTTACGTGTTTAATGCTAGTATGTACGGAACTAGACTTTCAAAAATATTTGGTGAAATGGATGGATACAGTATTATGGCACAACTGAAAACGATGTTTCAAGAACATGTTAGGCTAGAAAGATTCGAGGCACATTGTAATACTCTACTGAATCAGAGACGTTATTCGGGTGGGGTACCCCCTTGAAGAGGTCCATTGATAGGGTTAAAATCTGACTAGTCCTTTAAGAGATTGAAAGTACTACTTATATCAACAAAGTGCACTTTTTTTTTCTGGTTATCCATGCGAAAGAACTCCACAGTTAAGCGTGCTTGGCTGAGAGTAGTCTTAGGATGGGTGACCTTCCTGGAAAGTTTCCGGGATGCACATGAGTGAAGACAAAATGTGCTGAAAAAGACCCGTGTTGATATGTAGGCTATGTACACAGCCTGACAAGCTACCGTGAGTGACCACTCCCGACCTTAGGTTTGTTTGGCTCGGCTGCGGTCAGATGCTGGCAGGCGCAACGAAGACATTGCGTTGTTCAAGTGGACATGTGTAATACTCTACTAAACCGAAAACGTTATTCGGGTGGGGTACCCCCTTGATGAGGTCCATTGATAGGGTTAATATCTGACAGTGCTTTAAGGGATTGAAAGTACTACTCATATCAACAAAGTGCACTTTCTTTTCTGGTTATCCATGTGAAAGAACTCCACAGTTAAGCGTGCTTGACTGAGAGTAGTCTTAGGATAGGTGACCTCCTGAGGACAAAGTGCGCTGGAAAGAACCCGTGTTGATTAGTGGGCCATGTACACAGCCTGACAAGCTACCGTGAGTGACCGCTCCCGACCCTAGGTTTGGGCCGGGGCGTTACACACATCGTAAGCAAGTTGGCTAAAGGTTTCAAACCCCTTGGTTTGAACTTTTTCATGCATGTAAGACGGAAAATAAACTTGCAAAATTTGAATGATATGTGTAGGGATGACAATTTACATTCAAAAACTTATAAAAATTTGATTTTTTTGGTAAAAAGCTCAAAAATATGTCTTTAAATTCATAAAAGCAAAATTCTTAAAAATTTGAAAATTTCAAAAGCAAAAAACATGTTCTTTACTTTTGTAGTGTGGAATTGTCTATACACGTGCTTTTGTTCTCTTCTCGCATAGGTACAACACTCCATTTGAAACATCTTAAGGGAATATGAAGAACGCTTTGTATGATCGTTCTAACTCTCATCCATTCCATTTCTTTTCAATTGTCATATGACGAGGATGGGCTATATGTTGATGAAGATGCTGTGGATTTTTGTTACGGTTTTTGTACCTATGTGTTGTTAGGAGCTTGCATTTGGATTATATGTCATATAGTGGGTAGAAGCATTTGCATTAGCTTTTTCATATGTAGGTTGAATTATGGCATTTAGTTGCATTAGGAATAAACTTTTTGAATGCCTAATTGGGAACCTTGACAATAAGCCATTACTCTTTCTCCTTAATTAAGACTTTGTTTGCTATAATAGTTTTAAAACACGTTGTGTCATGCTAGTATCATTTGACCCATGCACTAAGGCCTAGTTAAGAGTACCATGTGGTGTGATAATTCCTTGGCTACCGTTTATCCCAAGGCGACCCTTGAATCCATGCAACCGTTCTTCCGCTTCTACCATCATCATTTTGTTAACCAAAGAGAATGAGAACTTATAATCGTCAAATTGAGTTCAAATGCTAAATTAAAGACGAAAAGTTTGCAATTTTGTCAAGTAGTCCTTGTCCTAGGTTTAGGAGTGTAAATGAGACTTATATGCTCTTCTAGAGTACCCTTATTAAAAAATGGGGTCACTCTCAATGTCACTTTGGTGAGGATTTGCATATTGTTGGTCACCGCCACATTCCTTTGCCGAAAGACCAATTGCCAACTGTCAAACGCCAATCATAAAAAAATGGCAAGAAATGTACTTAATGTCCAAATGCTAAAAATAGGGTGGAATATAACTGAAAGCAAACTACCAAAGTGAAACTCAACTATCTTGTTACCTTTATCCATTGATGGTCCTATCATTTGTTGCATGGTAGAGAGGGGACAACTCTTCCTTTTCTCTAGGCAAGAGGGGGAATTCCGCGATCCTCTAGTGTCTTTTAAGGCCAAAACGACCCGCTCTTGACGAAAACATTTAGTAATTGTGGACAAATGTAACCTAGCTTGACACCATTTGGAGGTGATTTACTTCTATCCTCTTGGACTTAGTAATTTGTATAACTAGTATCTATGAAGGAGTATTTACCCTTAAATTTGTCCCCTTTTACTTGATTCTGTCACTTAGATGAGGAGAGTCGATATTCTTTTCTAGATTCATCCTATTTCTTGTTTACATGCTTAATGCTTGGATGTATCACCATTTTGGCAAGACCCCACTTGCCTTGCAAGAAGGCATATTAACTCATAGTTAATTGCCTTGTTGTGAGTTGAAGGGGCGGAGTGAGACCGCTAATTGTCTCATATCGGATATGCTATTAGGACTAGTTTAAATAAAGGTCCTAGTGTTAGTCACCTTTTTACTCGGGATGAGTAAATGTTCAGTTTGGGGATATTTAACGTGGTCATTATTTATGCACTTTTAACCCCTTAGCCAACCTCATTTTGCATGTCAATCTATCTAATTATTGTCATTTTCATAGTCATTTGCTTCCTATTTGCTATTCCCTCCCTTTTTGGTCATCTTGTAGGAAAGGAGCTAATTGGAACGATTTTAGCATGAGTTTGAGCCTAAATGAAGGCAAATCGACTCACTTGATGATTGGCAAGGAAGAGGAGGCAAGGCACGGAGACCCGTAGGCCTTAGATGCAATATTTGGGGTGATATTGAGTAACAACCACAAGCTAATTCTAGCCCCCACGAGTTCTTGGGCAGGAAAGAATAAAAAGGAGCAATCACAGCTTAACTCGCTCGATAAAGTCACCGAGAATGTCCAACTCGCGCGAGTCCTGCCACAACTTGCTTGAGACAATCACCAAGACTGTCCAACTCGCTCAAGTTCTACCTTAGCTCGCTCGCGCTAGAGGACAGTAGTGACCATTTTCAGGCCAATCCCCATGAGCTGCTATGGGTCTAGCAAGGCGACGGATTCTCTTATTGGGCCAACACTTCATTGAAGCGTCTAATTAATCCTAATCTTGTAGACACTATAAATACCCCTCTTGTAATAAGAAGCAAACTAAGTTCTATTAGAAGAGGCTAAGCTTAGATTAGGAGTAGATTAGACTTAATCTTTCCCCAATTTACTTTAATCTTTCAATAATTGTTCTTTTAATTTGTTCTTCAATAATTTACATCTTTGATTTCTTCGGTATTTATTTCAAGACTATGTGACAAGTTTTCATCTTTATGCAAAGATCCTCCTTTATTTATGTTCATCTTTACTTTCCAAGTTGATAACTTTCTTAGCTCCCTCTAATCCTTTGTTCTTACTTACTTCATATCATCATGCTTAGTTTAGTCTCTTTGTTTGTTGTTGTTATTAGCATAGTTCTCATGATGATTAGTGAGTAGCAACCTTGCTAGGGTTAGTGGCCGGGGAGTAGGGGGATGGTTAAAGGGTGAACGTATACTTTTTGATTCTATCAAAATGGATTAATTGTTCTGGTTTCAACTAGTGCATATTAAGTGTTTGATGAAATGCTTGTTTGACAAACTTGTATGAATCTCTATCTATTCAACACTCCTGTAAGATCGAGAACCTTAGGAGTTGTTAGATATGTACTATGTTGTGGGTAGAATGGGTGTATGCGAGAGGTAACCCAACTCGACCTGGGTAGGGCTATAAGATCGAGAGCCTCGGTCTATAGTCCGACTATAACGTTGATCCAATTTAGATTCACATGTGTAGATATCCTTGATCACTCCTATGAACCTATAACACCATAGTGCTTTTAATCATTTGTTTACATCTTGTTATTGTTGTCTTAATCTCATTAGTTTACTTTAAGTCCAAAACTTATAATTGTGACACTTGCACAAATTGAAATAGATAGACTTAGAACCCCAAGCACACTGTATCATGGATTGACTCCGACTTACTACTTGCTAGTTGTTTGTTGAATTTATAAATGTGTGATGGAGTGTGACCACTAAGCTCTACATCACCTAATATGATTTATTTAGGTTTTTATTTGTTAAGTCATTGTACTATGTCACGTAAGCATAGAAGAAACAAGTCCCCCACATGATGTCCTATCAGCAGAACTAGAACGAGGGCCATCACGATTTGTCCTAAATCGGTTCCTTCTTCTATAGGCTTGGCCCTTTTTAGGGTGAAAAATAGGAGAATCTTCAGAGTCCTTGACATCCCGGCACCCATCCCGTTGAGAATGCTCCAAAGGAGTGATGCTACTCCTACCAGAATGCATCAACTTTCTATCAATTTTAAGTATCTCATTCTCACTATTTTGTTCACAAACTGTTGTTATCCCCAAATAAAGGCCCCAATCTCCCCATTACATTCAACTGAATCTCAATAAGGTGAGACAGTCAATGTAAAGCTACCTTTTGCTTCACTGTAGTAAGAATAACACAATTGCGAGTGATATTGTGATTCACATGTCAAAACTACATATACAAGTTCATGGTTTAAGCCATTTACGGTTTACCAATACCTGAGCAAATTTATATCTTGATGTTGATATGTGTTTGAAATAGACTGGACACTCAATGACTCACCAATGTTGCACAACCAAATTTGAAGGCAAGAGGGTCTCCACCCTGGACCAAATACACAAATCACTCCTTTACATTCAATGCAGTAGTTATGCATAGCCAAATGCTGACATGCAGAAATTAAAGTAAGAAGATGTGAACTAACTTTCTCAAGAAAATAAGAGGAAATATCATCAACGATGCAAATTGACTTCGAAAAAACCTAACAGACTATAAGAGGACCTGCCTTGTAAGAGTGAGGGGTCAAAAACTTAGCGTACTCGACTATTTTTTCTATTGTACTTATGAAAACAAACCAAATAGGATTCTGCATGACTAGATTTTCTCTTGTATATTGGAAGGACTTATCGTCATAAATAGTGTCAAAAAGGCAAATGGGAAATTGGACTTGACTTTAGGGAGTAATCCATAATAGATATCAATTGGAAACAAAACATTTGTCTCGTGCTCGCGTCTTATAATCCCTCTAATTCATTAATATTGGTTTCAATTGACTAAAGAACATAATAACAAATTAAAATGAAATACTCAATCCAACGATGACTTAATTCGTAATAGTAAATCCTGTGTTCTAGGTATCACAATCAAGGAATTACTATCATCTATTATTGTCATCTATTACTTAAATAATACTCCCTCGATAAACCTGTTTTCTTCCAATTTCAATAAAATACTCCTCACATATATTAGGGAAATGGGAAAAAAACAGGTTTATGAAGGGGATACCTTTTTTTAGAAACAATTATAATATAGGACCTCAAGACAGAGGACAATATGAGAGGGATTGTGAGGGTACTCCCAAGGGATTAAACTTGTACTAGATAAACTCAAAAACCAGAAACATTGTTGACCCTAGGTCTTGTTAGGTTTTGAAGCATGTCAAGATATCGCTTTTATTTCTAAGTCATTTTATTTATACTTTTATGAATTTGGTATGTTTTGTAGTATATATTGTTTAGGTAGCAAAGCTCGGATTCAAACAAAGCATTAAGACGATGAATTCAGTCAAGAGTAGATTTCCTAAAGTCGTCCTGAAGTCCAAAGAATAAGATTAAGGGCATAGTTTGTAAAAAAAAGGTTTTAGAACTATGCACAATTTAAGTCTACACTTGAGAGAATGGTATCCTCAGTTGAGTGGACGGTTACCTCAGGTGATATTGAACTCTGCCAGAACCTGAGGGAACGACACCCTCTGGTAAGGAGACGGTATCCTCAAGTCTACAGTAGTTCGAGTTTTTCCTATTTTCTACAACTCTTTGAATTTCTGTTTTAATTAATCTTTTATCTTTTGAAAGTATAATATCTCGTTTCTACCTTATGTGATTTAAGTAAAGATTGGAATCTAGGTTTGTATATCTTTTGAATAAAGATTTTATTATATCTTGTTTACAAGATATTATGAAATCTTTCAACACTAAGATAAGCTAGATTTAGTTTCCATCTAAACGTAAAATCTATATCTCTTGTAGATATTATAGATCTTTTAAATCTTGGAAATCAATTTTCTCTCCATATGATTCTTAATTGAAATAATTAAGATAATGATAATATTTTTTTCGGTTATTCTTTCATAAAATATCAAGAATATTTCTATCTTTCCTAAACTTATTTTTTGCCAAGATATTTTGGAAATGATTTCTTACAATATTTTATGAAAACCCTAATTGTGACTTGTGTGGCAAGTCGCTCTAGCCGTGCAAGTATTGTATCATGCGACTTATTATGCTTGACCTAGTTGCATCTACATATGTTAACATACATTTCACAATTAGGAAAGACTTTCAATCTTGATTAAGTCGAGCTTTGCAAAAGAAAAATTTCGCTGTTTTTAGCATTGTTCTTAAAGTTTATTTTTGCAAACTTATTTTCGAAAGTCGAGTCTTTAAACTAAGTACTTTGCGTGTTAAAGTTTATCTTTTAAAAGTGCATAGTTTTACAATCTCTTTCTAGACAATTAAATTGTATTGTTTTAGAATCGATCATTTTTTAACTTGAGACTCTTGTATGCTTAACGTCTTACGCACCGTAGGCTTAACAACCTTGATAAGTACTTTATTTATGTGATTTTACCCCCTCTATTAGCTTTGTTTTACATGATAATTTACACTTGCTTAAGTGTTTTTAGAGCTAATA
>VHZZ01001052.1:26976-39230 GCA_009801015.1 Silene noctiflora | reverse complement strand
CGAAAGCTAAGTTAGTTTTATCTTAGGGCGATTAGCGGACCGAAAGGACCTTATCACTATCCCGCAGACCAAGTTAAAGATGACCTATGATTTTAATCTAGTCCTAAGAAGCCATGGTGAACCGACAATCCTAGTTCCCTCTTTTTGTTGATTTTCTTGTCTTTTTCTATCTCTCTTTACTCTTTTAGCTGTTAGACAAAATCAAACAAACACCCCCAATTTGGTTACTTTGCAGACTTAGAAAGTTATAGGATTCCCTTCTCCCTGTGGATTCGATACCTGACTGCCTTTGCTACATTTAGTTAAGACAAGTTGGTTTTATTTTTCATAGGGTAGCGACAGCCGTGTCAGTTTTAAAAACTGTGGTTATTCATTCGAGAATGGTGAGCAGTTAATTTAGCAGGTATTGACGATGATGGCTGTTGACTACGCGGCGGGGTTAGCAGGGTGGAGTCTCACGAGTTTTGTATTAGCTTCCGCAGACTATGTTTAGTATCACATTTTTTTTAGTTAGTTATGTACTCCGTTTTATGGAGGATTTTGTAATCATTTAAATTATATTTATATTAATAATGTTTCATTATGGTTACTATGATGTTAACTGCCTCGGGAAACTGTGATGGTAGCATCATTGTATTCGGAGGTAGTCCTTGGTCAGGTGCCTCAGAGTATGGAGGTGTTACAACCAGACCCATAAAAGAAATCAAAGTCGTGGGACGTCAATGCCTATTGCGAGGTTCACAGAGGTAGGGGACACGACACAGAACGCTGTTTTAAGTTGAAGCATGTTATCCAATACATGATTGAGGATGGTCGATTAGTCATTTCCCCTACAAGCAAGCCCAATAATACTCAGAATCCTCTTGGAATTTTACTAATCTCAGATGAGGAATCCGCCTTGGATTGCTCACATCTCATCTCACCTGTGGAAAATGAAATCACTGCAATAGACGAGGAACCATATTCTATAACCACACCTACCTATTCCGATTTCATAGCATGGGTAAGAAGTGTGAATAGGCAAGTCACAGATCTAGAAAACATAGTTTCTTAACTTCAAGGATCCCATATCACGACTCAAAGAGAAAAAGCCGCGCAAATGGTCAATACTCTCTCTAAGGAATCCGCGATACCGGAAGTTATCTCGATAGTCGACCAACTAGTCCAGCAAATCACTGAATTAGAAGATGAAATCGTGCAACTAAAAGAGCACAACACCATTAATGGTGTATGGGAAGATGATGATGAAGATGTCTATCTTGCTGAACATCCCCTCTTCAAGACTTTAGATCACGACGTCGATCACCTTACTCGTTGAGGTTGACCATATCAAAACATCACTCCAGGACAAGCAAATGACACTGTTACTACATTCTATCGTGCTCAAATAGATACAGATGACACTTTGACTACTAATTCATTGATGAAGTAGTTTCAAAGAACCAAGGATGGTCTTTCAGTGTGGCAGCTGATATCTAGCTCGTTCCCACATCGCCAAGCCTTGCTACAAGCTTTAGCCAAGCTAAACATGCCATCTGACTCTACTTCTAATGAAGTAGTCAACCTAGTCCTCTAGGACTCTATCAAGCTATGTAACCCAGTTACTTTCTCAGATGAAGATTTACCTCCATTTGGTGTCAACAATAACCTAGCCTTGTACACCATCATCACCTACCTTAGGAAAACCGTACCAATGACATTGGTTGACGACGGTTCTGCAGTTAATGTCATACCACTCAAAATCGCGCAGAAGCTGGGCATAGAAGAATCGGATTGGATCCCAACTAATCAATGTGTTTGTGCATACGATGGGATTCGTCGTAAAGTAGTAGGCCTCATTAATCTAACCATAACCATTGGATCAGTCGAAAGGAAGGTCAATTTTCAAATTTTAGACGTTGAGGTGTCATTCAACATACTACTAGGAAGTCCTTGGATCCATGCTTACAAAGCTGTGACATCCACCCTTCATCCAAAGATCAAAATTCCTCTAGATAGTCAAGTAGTGACGATCACGTCGTCTCCAATAAAAGCCATCATTGGGAAAGTATCCAATAACCAGGTCATCTTTCACCTAACACACGAAATGAGAGGATTTCAAGTTATCAATCTTGTAGAGAGCGAACTCGCTCCCCAGTACTTCAATCCTCACTCAAACTTAGTGGTTAACCATATACTTAAATCCCAGGGATACTTCCCATGGATGTCTCTTATAAACCCCAATAGAAAGAATACCTTTAGGCCTTTTAAAGAAGGTAATTCTCATAAGATACCCTTAGGACTCAGGTAAAAACCCACTGTCAAAGAATCCTTCAAAATGCTATACCAACCCAACGCTCGAAAGCATAAAGGCGTCTAACTGCGGCCATACCACTTCACATTAAATGGGTACTTCGTCAGAGAAGGAGATCATGAATCTTTTCATGGTTTTCCCGAACCATGGGTACACGAGGGCAACATGCTAGTCAGGATAGAAATTTTCCATCACTACTATTTCATTTCCCAAGAAACGGTTCATACCGTTTAAACCCCTACAAAACCATGTCTTGACAGCCAAGCTGCCAGTCTCTTATTTGGGGAAGATCGATTCATAAGGCAGCCGAGGATGAAATTATTACCATGATACTACGGGATGACCATTTCGACCCTACAGCTCTAGTCTCAGATGCAGATCCAGCAAAAAGGCAAATGGGATGGAGAAAGTCAATCAAGTGGACAAACAATCAAGGAAGACTCTTTAAGCTCACCGTAGGCGAGGGATAAATGTTCGAGGAAGAACTAGAAGATGATGAATTCGAGTCTAAGTCAGAGTCAGAGTCGGAGTCCAAATCCAAGTCTAAACAATTTGTTGAAGAGTGTCCCCCTGCTGATATTAACCCCATTCCCTTTGTTTCTCCTAGTTTAGCATCAAGTAGCAGTAGCTTTGGGGCTATCCCAACAACTGTCCCTCCTTTGCCACTGACTAGTGATCAGTTGGCTTCTTTGTTTCAGTTGTTTCGAAACTTTAATATGAATAAATCATATTCTTCTTACTCCTTGTGTTATTATGATTGCAATTTTGTTTGTGACAATACTGAGGACATTTCTGACCCAGACTCGACTTCCACTTTATTTGATGAAAGAAATCTCGAAAGAGGACCGAGGGGCACCGATTATAGAAAATACCGAGCCTATTGACGTGGGGACAGACCTTGAACCTAAAGAACTTAGGATAAGGACCACCTTAGACTCAACCGAAAGAGTTCCTTTTGTCGATCTTCTACACGAGTTCAAAGATTTTTTCGCTTGATCCTAGAAAGACATACCAGGGATAGACAGGCACATATCCCAGCATCGTATTCTAATTAAGCCAGGTTTCAAACCAGTTAAACAAAAACTCCGCAGAATGAGGACAGAGTGGGGCCTTAAGATCAAAGAAGAGGTACACAAGCAATTCAAAGCCGGGTTCATCAAAGTTTCCGAGTATTCAGACTTGGTGGGTAACATAGTCCTTGTACCCAAAAAATATGGGTGAATCCGGTTTTGTGTTGATTTTAGAGATCTTAATAAGGCTAGTCCAAAAGATGACTTTCCCTTGATACACATCGCCATATTTAGGCATAAAAAGACTACAAGTCCATGGAGACTCATCTCTCATCATCAACCAAATCACCGGAACATGGAAAATACAGAATGAAAATCTCTCCCCATATCAATCAAGGGTGGATGAATTGGCTCAATTCTTTGATCAAATCACTTACTTGCACTTGCCAAGAGAAGAAAACCAATTCGCAGATGCTCTTGCGAAACTTGCATCCCTCATCAATATGCCTAACTATATGATAGATATGCCCTTATGCATCAAAATCCGATCAGAGCCAGCCTATATACACCTCCTAACTGATGAGGAGGAAGATCAAGAAGAGCCTTGGTATCAAGCCATCCTAAATTACAAGATTAATGGAGAATGTCCATTGAACATGGACAAGAGGGGACGTCGAGCTATAAGATTACTAGCTTCCCAATATGTCCTAAATCAAGAGGAATTACACAAAAGAATGCCACAAGGTGTTATTTTGATTTGCCTCGATCGTTCGAAAGCAAAGAAAGTAATGGAAGAAGTCCATGATGGAGAATGTGGTCCTCACATGAGTAGACCAATGATGTCTAAGAAAATCATGCGTTTAGGATACTACTGGACGACCATGGAAACAGACTGCATCAAATATGTCAGACACTGTCACAATTGCTAAATCTTTGCGAATGTGCAACACGTTCTGCCATCCTTTCTATACACAATGACGTCACCTTGTCCATTCTCCACCTGGGAAATAGACATCATAGGAAAAATCACCCCAGCAGGAACGGAAGGACGTTTCTTTATTCTAATGGCGATAGACTACTTCACTAAATGAGTAGAGGCAGCCTCGTATACTGATCTAACATCTAAGCAAGTGGCTAAGTTCATACAAGCCAACATTATTTGTCGATATGGGTGTACACACGAAATCATCAGTGACAATGGTTCCCATTTTCAACCTGAAGCTGCGCAAGTGCTTGCCCAATACAAAATCCAGCACCATCATTCCTCGCCCTATCGACCTCAAACCAATGGAGCCGTTGAAGCAGCAAACAAATATGTCATCATGATCCTAAAGAAAATGACCGATAATTATAGGAACTGGCCTAGCAAAATGCCTTGCTATTTGTGGGGATATCGAACTTCCGTAAGGATGACCACTGAGGCTACACCTTTCTAACTAACCTATGGCGTGGAAGCTGTGCAGCCAGTAGAACTAGAAATCCCATCTCTACAAATCTTGCTTGAAAGCCAAATTCCAGAAGCTGAATGGAATAGAGAGCGATATGAAGAACTCATTCTTATGGATGAGAGACGACTGCGCGCTTTGCATAATGTTTAAACATATCAAGCGTGAATCAGAAAGGCTTTCAATAAGAAAGTCAAGCCTCGACATATCAAGGAAGGAGATTTAGTACTCAAATCGGTTCGAACTCTTTTACAAGTAGACCCAAGGGGAAAATTCAAACCCAACTGGGCAGGACCCTACTTAGGCAAAACCATATCCTCGGGTGGTGCTGTTAGAATCACTGACCTAGATGGGAATGAATTTTCTAACCCCACTAACTTAGACCAACTCAAGAATTACTATCCTTAGGCTAGGCTAAAACGCGCCTCGCGTGACCCTCGTGTCGCTCATGCGACACATTTTATACACAAGGCACATGCCACCCAAACCTCTCATGTTATCTTGCTCTTGCATTTTTAACATTTCTATCATCCTCAATATCGTCAGGATAAACTTAATTGTAGTTTCGGAGTAAGTAAAAGCACCATGCATATTCCCTATGTTAATTCTATTGGATCTTTCCTCGAACACTTATTCCTTTGTATATCTTTTGAACTACGTTACGGGTTTGATTTCATAATTATATGGTGAATACTTAGGCAATCCTTCGCGGGAAACAACCCCAAAATACTTTTCAATATGCAAATAGAAGGACATATGCTTTGGCATTTGAAATTCGAAAGAATAAGATAAAGGGAAGTATTTGATCAAAGTTTTCTTAAACTCGTTGAAAACGTTATTCGTTAAATAAGTAATACACAAAATAATAAACAAGCTTTTACTGAAACTAAAATGCTAAGCTAGGATTGTAAAAATCCCGCCTATTATTACAACATAATAATAAATACTAATATAAACAACTAAAAAGACTAAGGCTTCTCGTCCATTTTCACTTTGCCTTTGTCATTCTTGTCATACTTCATGTCTCGGCCTCGAGGTGGACGCTCCTGCGTTATGTCAGGCCTAATTATCAAAGGTCTCTCCCGAGGTCTAGCATTCCCATTTCTATCCACCACCATTCTCTCAGAAGGAGGAGTCCTCTTCGATTTCTTCTTTGGGCGAACGACCTGAAACCCAGCTTCTTCCTCTTCTTCAATGAGATACTTTTGGTTCTCCTTGGCTACTTCGCGAATTTTGTAGTCAATAGGCTCATGCGTTCTCAATTTCTCCCTCTCCTCAAAAGTCTTAGCTTTGGCCCATTGAGTATATGAGTTGAACACCCATAATGAACCTATAGGAGTAGGTATATACAATATGATTCTTTGAGCGCAACGAAGTGCCCACTCGCGACAAGAGTTGGTAATATGCGCCTATGCCGTCTGAGGAACGGTATCAAGCTTCAGGATCTTTTGTCTTAGGCCCACTTGCCTCAATAGCCTTTCTGGAAAGATAGTAACCATGAATTCCAAGCTTGGTATACGAAGGGACCGTGTAGGATCAAGGCTAGATACTCCAATCAATGCCTTCAAATGCCACCATCGAACGAGCCACCTAATAAGGGGTCCACCTTCATTCTTCAGTTTGTTCTCCCAATAATTGTAAATTCGGGTGAAATCTACCATGTATAGTCTTGTTTTCATCGATATAGACCTCGAACGGTAGCCAAGGACATTCACTGGGGGCTCGATCAATCGAAGTCTTTCCATAAGATAAATCTACCAAGATAAAAAGAGGGAATAAATAAAAAGGAAGAAAAAAAAAAAAAAAAAAGAGAGATATTCTTACCTGAAGTATAATGGGACTTCCAAAATAAGGCATCTCATGGCTAGCCTTCCTATTATCTAGACCAAGGATGGTCTATCCCAAAGCTAGCCAAACCGGGCTCCTGCGCAGTTCCATTTGTTCTATGATTCCCTGAAAACGAGGATCCCCTCTCATTTCAGCATCAACGTGGCCCTTCAAAATATAACAATGGACAAGACAAAATCCAAAGGCTCGGTGCCTCGCCACATATAAAATAGTAGGGTCCTCCCTATTTATGAAGGGTCCACCAAATCAAACATTCTCACGCCTTTCGAAGTCACGAGACGATCAACTTCAGCTTTGGTCAATCTTTAAAGATCCCTAAACTTGTTCTTATATCCTTGAGAGCTAAGGGCAATATGGGCATACCTTCAACATCCCATCCACCAATCGCAGCAAATTCCTCAGGAAAAGGGCATAATTCTCCTCCTGGTAATGCAAAAACATGTAGATCATAATTCCAATACTCCAAACATGCATCTAAGAAACGCCTTACCACTTTCACTCTCTTAATGCTAATGATTTGGGCCTATATTAAAAGTGGTCATATCATGCTTCTTTACATTGGAAAATTCATTTTCCCACTCCTTGAGACGGTTTTCGAAGGCTTCCGTCTTTTGAAATTTTTGTATGAAATTTTGTGTGGTTTATATGATTGTATAAGCTACAGAATTATAGAAGGAAGAATTGTGAGAATAAATGTTCTCCCAAGACATCTATATATACTATTCGGGCTTTCCTAATTCCGCTCAGGAACAGACACGCCTAGGACAAAAAAAGGCAACTGTTGCGCCTTCAGGAAGGATCGTAGCACTTGTTGCGCCCTTTCCCAAGCCCTTTTTTCAGTAGTTTTCTGTCGAAAGATTTCCTAATCTGATTTTTGATATTTATTTCCTATTCCTATAGGATTTTGGACGACTCTTGTTGCGGAAATTAGATTTCCATGCTCTCATCGAATTTATGTTTCCTAATCGAGTTCGCATTTCGAGGCAGCCGCTCCCGATGCATGCTTATTCATTTTCTATTTTCTATTTTCTTTTTTTAAGAGGGAAGCACGCCTCCATCGTCTTTACTTTTTTATTTTATTTTATAATCTCATTTTCAAATTCAACATTTTTGAACCTTTTTATATGCATTTTCTATAGTTACATTTCCCAACTTCAACGTTTTCAAACTTATTTTATTTTCTATTTTTTTAGATGGAAGCACTCCCTTCCTTTAGTCGTGCACCACGTCGTTACCCACTCACTTTTGGGGCTTTTTTTTTTCGATTCGAATAAAAGTTTACATTTTAGGCCATCAAAACTTGAAAATTACATGTTCATACTTGTTTTAAGTTGTTTTTCTGTCTAAATTTCGGCAGCATGGCGACATAAGTAGTCACTATGCCAAGACCTGTTTACAAGCTAACCTGCGGGAACAAGTCATACAGCTAATAATAGCAAAGCCACGCTAGCCATATATATACATACCAAATGTACAAAACATATACAAGGCTCGAGCTCATGCCCGAGAGCAAAAAAAAGTTCGAAAAGTACAAAATCACTACTCTGCTCAAGCTCCAACGCCTCCTGAGGTCCTCGACCATCACCTCGAGTATATGACATTGTCAGCATCATAAGCCTCGAGCACCCTCTCCAAACGAGCTATCTCCTTACGTGACCGCTCCAGCTCGAGCTCCAGCTCACGCTCTCGCTGCAGAACAAAAGAATAATCATCAAAATGCAAAGGAGGCTTTTAAAAAAAATCAAATTTATATTTAAACAAGGAAAGGTTCTTACCCCTCCTCCAGTACGGCCCTCAAGTGCCTCGACGGCTATCGCCCGTAATCGTTGGCTATCAGCCACAGCTTTACATGCCTCGATGGTGCCACCTGCATTTTCAAGTCAAATCAAGTCTCATTTCATGTTCTTACATGCTAAAGATGAAAATAAAAAGAAAAGTGTCTAGATAAAGAACTCACCCTCTTGAATACGTGCGACCACTCGTCGAGGCCAACCTCAGTCACTGCCTCGGGAAATGAAGGGACCTCCATCGACACTGTCACGCCAGCCGGCCCCACATACTCAAAAGTCTCGGTAAAAGCTGGGGGCTCGGCGCCAGTAGTGTCGATCTCCTGTTACAATACAAATATCATCAATACATTTTTATTTCTAAAAGAAAAGTCATGTTTCAAACAAACGAGAAGAATGCTTACCATGATCGGCTAGTACGCCAATCTCCTCAGAACAAACTGTAACACCCCGGCCCAAACCTTGGGTCGGGAGCGG
This sequence comes from Silene noctiflora, assembly GCA_009801015.1. Taxonomy (NCBI): domain Eukaryota; kingdom Viridiplantae; phylum Streptophyta; class Magnoliopsida; order Caryophyllales; family Caryophyllaceae; genus Silene; species Silene noctiflora. Next base: position 30,370 of record VHZZ01001052.1, on the reverse strand, counting down.
TTATTCATGATAGCTCTCCAGGCTTTGTACATTGCCCAGAGATCAACACGGGTCCTTTCCAGTGCATTTTGTCCTCAATCATGCGCTACCCGGACCTTCCCAGGAGGTCACCCATCCTAAGACTACTTCCAGCCAAGCATGCTTAGCTGTGGAGTTCTTTTACATGGATTACCAGAAAAAAAAGTGCACTTTGTTGATATGAGTAGTACTTTCAATCCCTTTAAGCACTAGTCATTTAAGCTTACCACTGGACCTCTTCAATTACATGGGGTGTTACAATCATCCCCACTTGAAGAACGCAACGTCCTCGTTGCGCTTGGGAGCATAACCGCTACTCCAGAATCCTCCCCCGCTAGGTGGGTGATCACAATGGAGCGTATAAAAACTGTGACACCCCGCTAAATACGACACCAAAAGTTAACTTAAAGGATTTCAATGCAGCGGAAAACGGTAGATATTTAAAACTTTTCAAGTTTAAAAGCGAAATGTCATTAAACTACAAACATGCAGAAAAGAAAGTATCTAAATATAAGTTATACAAGCCGACATAGATAAGTGTTTGGGGAAAATATATCCCACAAATAGACAGATCAAAAGTAGTTCAAGGGTGACAAGAGTCTAGCCAACTACTACAAGTCCACGGTCAAAATGCACGCTAGCTCACACGTCTCAGCCCCAGTTAACACCATCCTGTACCTGTCATTCATGTAAACATGAATGCCACAGTCAATGGGGAGTAACACAAGGTTCTCCCAGCCACATTACAATGAAATTCAGGTAAACAAGCACTAAAGCAATCAAGGTACGTAAATACAACACGAGACATTCAATTGATACGACATGAGAGATTACAAACGATACTTGCAAGAAACAACACGGGATAAGAATCATCAACATGTCATAAAACAATAAAGGATGACCATATAATAACTCAATAACACTCGAATATGAATTCTAATGAAACACGGCCAATGCACTCATTCAAGACAACTATAACAAACTCCAAAAGAAAACCCTAGACACAATACTTTCCCCCCGGTAGGACGACTAGCTAGGTATGCCCAAGTCTATATCAGGCCAGACTACGAAATGCGGCAGAAAAGCCCGCACCCAAGACTTGATCTGCAAGTAAGAGGTCGAGTACCGCAATCACCCGACAAGCACGAGAGTGGCGGAAGTGCCAAGAGACAAGCACACTTGCCAGAAAAGCACAAGTGGCTAACCCTCCACTAACCAGAAAAGCACAAGTGGATAATCCTCACTTGCCATAAAAGCACAAGTGAGACGAAGACAAGTTAAGAAAAATCACGAGGCAACATGGCAATTTAAATCATTAGAATCATGAGAGCATCAAATTTAAACAAATGAAAACAATGTGAGTAGAACATGCGAAACATGAGGCATAACGTAAACAAATATGAAGTCATTGCATAATAGTCATACTTAAGTAAAAGAAATAAGGAAGAACAGTCAGGTGCTCCCAGTCGGCCAGTGAACCGGTCGCCGACCCACCGGCTGGGGTACGAGGCACAACCAGAAACTATATAAAAACAATCAAAGATGTTCCCAGCCAACAGTGGACCGGCCGCCGGCCCACCTGGGACAACAGGCTAAAACAATAAAAGCTCACAAGACGAGCTCCTAGCTGGCCCACCGGCTGGGTAACCAGCTCAAAAACAACAAACAGAAACTTGACAAGGTGCTCCCAGCTGGCTAGTGAACCGGCCACCTGCTGACTGGATGGAGGCACCTGATGTATATTTTCTAAAATTTCGACAATGCAACAATCAGAAGGTTCCCAGCCGGCTAGTGGACCGGCTGCCGGCCCACCAGCTGGGGTCCCCTGTAACACGAAAAACAACATTTTTATCCAACCAACATGCTTTCGAAAAAAAAGTTACATTTTTCATGAGACGATAAACACGTATGAAGCATAAGGACAGCATATAAACCAATAACCATCCAAAATACACGAATTTCATCCATCAATAGTTCGACAATTTTCATAACATTCATGTGAACATACAATGTAATATGAGAAAAATGAAGTAAATTGCCATTTGAACATGAATTCATCACCATTATCATCCTCATAAGACAAACATAGGTTAGGCATGAAACATCCAACCAATTTCCATCAAACTTGAGAATAAAACATCAATAACATATAAAGAACCCATCTTTATCATATAACAACACATTCTACTCATACACACACATAATTTAAGTGTAATGTCGAGTAACCTATCACCGTTACCTCGAAAGCGTCTTCAATCTTCAATGGAGTCGTCCACTATGTAGCTATCCGCCTCCGGGNTCATCACCATTATCATCCTCATAAGACAAACATAGGTTAGGCATGAAACATCCAACCAATTTCCATCAAACTTGAGAATAAAACATCAATAACATATAAAGAACCCATCTTTATCATATAACAACACATTCTACTCATACACACACATAATTTAAGTGTAATGTCGAGTAACCTATCACCGTTACCTCGAAAGCGTCTTCAATCTTCAATGGAGTCGTCCACTATGTAGCTATCCGCCTCCGGGTCATCAAGATTCTCGCCTAAACAGCAAAATTCACAAGGTCAGAGAGAAAATTCACTCATTAGGGTAAAAGGGAAATTTCTAAAATGACAAAAGAGGGAGAAAGGTGACTCCTTTCTTACTTACAAAGGTGAAGAATGAAGAAAGGGGGAAAATGACGCGAAAAACACTGAAATCGGTCGAGAAATGGAGAAGTTATCAGAGTTTGAAGCTTTTGTAAAAATGGTGGAATTGTGTTGGGTGAGGATGCTGAGAAATGAAGAAGGTGAAGAGGGTTATGAGGGTTTTTGTGAGGATAAGGTAATAAATGGGTCTATTTACATATCTAGGCCCAAGACAACACAAAATGAGTCGGTCTTGACTTAAAACACGTCTTAAGGTTACTACACACTCAAGACGGAACTTATTATTATGTTTACTAGTACTATGCCTAAATATATATTTTTACCCAAAAATACGATTAAACCGTAATATGTTTTAAATAACTTATTAAATTACTTTTAAAACTTAATCCCAAATTTACGGGTGTTACAATCTACCCTCCTTTTAAAAGGTTTTGTCCTCGAAGCTTGAGGCACGGGAGATTACCTCACACAAAAAAACTCGGATACTTGCTACGCATAGTGGCTTTGGGTTCCCATGTCTCTTCTTCCACATTCCCACATTTTCAAAGCACTTTAACCAATGGCACCACTTTGGTTCTCAATTGCTTCTCCTTCTTGTCCAAAATTCGAATCGGCTTCTCTTCAAAGGACAAACTAGGACAAATCCCTTTATAGGTAAATTGATTAATTGTATAATGATACAGATTAATCAATACCTTAAAAGTTGAACAA
>VHZZ01001051.1:135010-153869 GCA_009801015.1 Silene noctiflora | reverse complement strand
TAATAAAAGATTGAGGTATTTCTTTAATATCGTTTCTTAGTTATTTAGTTATAAATATTTTTTAATATCGTTTCTTAATTATTTAATAAAATCGACTAAATAAAAAATATAATTAATTAAGTACAATAATTATTAATAAAATATATATTAAAATCATTAATATTCATAATTTACTAAACAAAAAATACCAAAAAAAAATTAATTATAAAAAAAATTAAAAAAAAAAAAATTCAAAGAACATGGGCCGGCCCATGGACAAGACACGAAAAGCCCATGGGCCAGGCACGTCCCAAGCATGAAAATTGGCGTGCCATTAGCGGGCCGCGGCGTGGGCTAGGGTTAGTGGGTTTGGCACGGCACGGCCCATAAAGCCCAATACCCGTGCCTGGGCCGGGCTAAAATAAAGAGAAAGCACAATGGGCCGGCAAGCGGACCGGCCCAGCACAATGGGCCGACAAGCGGGTCGGCCCAGCACGGCCCATTGCCTACACTAGTACTACTCGTTGGGAGTAGGGACTTGCAGGACAGAAGTTGACAGATCTGTTTGATTCAAAAGAAGACTTGAGTGGTATACTAATATAGTCAAATCACCTTTCACAACCCCCCTCTCTCTCTCTCGCTTTAAAAATCCCGAGTGAAATAAAGGTCTAATGACAACAAAATAAAGGGAAGCTCCATCCAAGAGTAGCAGCTAGCAACAATGGCGGTTTCTCCTCGAATATTTCAACTTCACTTTCTTCTCATTTTTCTATTCATATTGTTATTTGGATCTAACTACGCCCAACTTATTCCTCAACATGAAGGTATGTATCTATTATGTTTATGTTACTCCTCTTCATTACCACTTAATATTATTACCCCTTTGTATCAATCATTTCTTTATCCTTCCTCTCGTAAATAATAAAAAAATAAACAAATGATAAACTCTTCCTTAACTTGTTAGTAATTAGTACTCCATTAACCAAGCTTCAAATAATCAATGGAAAGTGTTATTAGTAAATATAATTAACTAATTAAGGTAAATTGGGTGATTCAAAAGAGTAACTTAAGGTAATTAGTAGCTTTAAATTTACATAAACACAAGTGGACTCGTTTAGAGTATATATATACAGAAGCATAGTTTGGCACACTTGTTTATCCCACTTGTGAAATGGAGTAAATAATTAGACTCCGTATTAGTTACGCTAATCAACCCACTTTTCGTCCTCTTCTAATAATGTTCCAAAAATTCCCTGTACATACCAGCTCTATCACAGGTCATCGTCTACGGTTTTGTTCATGTACTTTTTTGACATTCTCGGCTCAAAATATCGTATTTTGGAAAATAAAACCATATGCTATCATGTACCCATCGGCCCCCTTCATAATGATCTTCCACATAGATTATAGATACCACGCAAAAAAATACGATCTGCATTTTTGTTGTATACTCGTAAATTTGGAAAAAACAAACACGCAATCTCAGACCTTTCCTTTTAGCAATTGAGCTCATGTGTTTTTTCAGAGTCATTTAATGTTTATAAATGACATTTTAGTAAACTCAAAAATAATTCAACTTATATGTATATTTTTTTAGTAACTTTTTAGCTCAATGTTTACCTTAGCCACTTCACAAACTTTATAGTAAAATTTATAATTTTCAAAGCAAAACCCGAAATTTTTATTATAAAACTCAGAAATTACCCAAATCAGATGTATAATCTATAAACTGCGTAAAATTTGTCAAGTCGAGAACTGAACACTCATCTATTGTAAAGGGAGTCATAGTGGGAATTTTAGTGCCTATGACCCGGCGAGTTCCAAACTCATACTCGGAAATCACTCTTATTTTTCACATTGGACTATATAAGAATTTACAAGTAAATATTGAAAACTTGAAATACGACTGCTTGTACAGTTGTACTTTGTTTTTGTTCGTCTCAAGAACTACTATATTAACATAAATATCATAATTATACCGCTAACTTTTAATTGTTGTTGTGAAGGTGCAACGTAGTTTGTATGTTTGATTCTGATTGAACATAGTTTTTCCTGAATTTCCTCGTAGTAAGTTTTTTTTGGTGTCAAATGAGCCACAAGGACATGCTTCCTCACGGAAAGTGAAACGGAGTTAAAAATAGAGCATAAAGGTAGTTTTACAGTAAATTAATTTAGTGACATAGTTGATCACATGTCAGTTAACCAGCATTGAAGTGAGGGATATGAAGTTGACTTTGACATTAGGGGCTAGTAAACCACTGAGCCTAACTCATAGCTGAACTGCGCACCAACTACTGAAACATGTGGCATGACCTTTAGCTCCCGCTTTATATTTCAGTGGAGAGTAGAGAGGCCTCTCCCTCTCAAAGTTACTGAGAGACCATTCGACTATTTGAAATCAAAATGACACCAAAAGTAATAGAGGAATACAAAAAAAAAGTGGTTTCGCAATAACTCAGTGAGAGATTGTTTCTTACAAATTTTTGTATATTTGAGTGGGCGATCTGTCTTCAATTGATTGTAGGCGAATCAGCTGTTACATAAATTAACTTTCTGCTCGATATATAAAGGGTTGTCAAAGGTAGCCGGTATATAGATGTTTATATGACTATTACAGCGGACATTTGATTAGGGCTTTGCCAATACAAGACTAGTAAAACCAATACAGTACCATTAGGGCTATATGACCGCTATTAATTGTGACATGGGACGAGCCACTGCATCATAGTACCCAAGTACCCAACTGCGATCTAATACCATGTCCACAACTCACATGTGGGTTTTGTCTTTCTCCAGCATTGTGGTCTAATTTCTACAGTTTTTGTAGTTTGCACTCTCTTGTTCGAACATGTTTAGAAATAATGCTACTGTGCCAACATTTGTTTTAACAGTCTTACCTCGTGCTTGACAGTGGAATCTCTGAAAATTATATCCAACAAATTGAAAAATACATATTGGAGTGTCAGCCAAACATCTTGCAGTGATGGAGGTCGCAGTTTTAACAGAACATTTGGCGCCTACATTCTTAGCAATGTCACCTGTGACTGTTCTTTTAAAGGAAACACTGTTTGCCATGTTACACACATGTATGTTCCTGTACTTCTGCAGTTTTATCCTTTAATGTTTTACAGTGAACTCAGACAGGTGCTTTATATGGAGTATTACATTTTCATTTGGATGCTTCTCACTTTTTTCCTTGATGAAAGTTGCTTCAATTTCATGTGGCTTATTGATTATTTTTCCCTCTGTTGGATTTTCCTTTTGGGTTACAGTCAGTTGAAGGGTCTCAATCTTACCGGAGATTTTCCTGAGGAATTTGGGAACCTTAATTATTTGCAAGAAATGTGAGTAATCAAGTGTTCTACTAGYMTGTCATTGCGGATATAAGTCATTTTTCTCTGGTTGATTTATGGAACTATTAACTAAACTGCTAGACATTGACAAGGTTCATCTATTCACAGYGATCTCGCCATAAACTATATTTCTGGAAGGATTCCCAAGGGTCTATCAAATATTCCACTTGTCATCTTGTATGTTTATCTTCCACTTGTAATCTGAATAGGTGCCTTTTAATATGTTTTGAGAGGTTGTCTACTAGGTGTAATGTGTTTCTGTATGTACTACAGATCGGTGGTGGGGAATCGTATCATGGGTCCAATTCCGGATGAAATTGGGAAGATACCCACTCTTGAACAATTGTAAGTTTGCACAACATTCTGTTTGTTCATCACTATTTTGTCTCTAATTATTCTGTATTGACTTTTTCAGGATCTTGGAGGACAACAAATTTGAAGGACCAATTCCAAAGAGTCTTGGGAGTTTAAAAAACCTTCAGAGCATGTAAATTACATTTAAGTTAAATCTTGATTATAGAACAGTTTAACTCAAAACACATTGGTACTTATACATCAATATTTCCTATTCCTACATACAGGGTGCTCGCTTCAAACTTCTTCAATGGGACTTTACCTGATACACTAGTCAATCTAAAGAACTTGACGGAACTGTAAGTCACCCTTGCTTTGATGTGAATTTTATCACTCTCCGTTTCTTACTGCTATGTATTGTGTATTACTTACAGAAGGATTAATGGAAACAAGATATCTGGGAAAATACCAAGTTTTATTGGCAGTTTGACCAACCTTACTTCGCTGTGAGATTTCTTAATTTGAGTGCACACTAAACATTTTGTTAGAACCTCATTGGAGCCTTTTGCTCATGACTTTGTTTCATGCTAGCTTGTTTGTTTACATCTTGCAGGGATTTGCAAGGCACTTCTATGGAGGGTCCGATTCCATCTGCCTTTTCTTCTCTAAAGAATTTGCAAATTTTGTGAGTGCAAAAGTTACTACCGCATTCCTGTTTATCATTTCTAAGTATTTGACTTTCAGATCTATATTGGAAAGTTATGAATCCTGATGAGTTTACTCTAATGTTCAGGAGAATTTCAGATCTCAATGCAAAAAGTATATCTTTCCCAAACCTGACTGACATGGCAAATTTACAATATCTGTGAGTCAGTTGCATGATTGCATAATATATTTCGGCTATTTTGCAGCACATATTTTTTTTCATGGTCAATGTCTGAACTTGTGTAGTTTGTTTTCAGTGTACTAAGGAACTGCTCAATAACAGGTCAAATCCCTGATTATATGCAAAACTTTCTGAACTTGAAGCTCCTGTGAGTAATTTTCTTGTCTGTCATGGATTATAGCCAACCTTTCGTTGAAATTGTGGAAATTGTGTCTTGCATGATCGTAAATGCTTAATGCCCCAAATCTATATGTACATTGCAGAGATCTGAGCTATAATCAGTTAGGCGGTCCAATTCCAGAAACAATGCAAAGTATGCCCCGTTTAGCGTACCTGTAAGTCAATCTGCACGTGAAAGAGCCAATAAACAAAATACGGAGTAATTATTTACCAATTGACTGTCGTAAGGATATTTTGATTTTACTAATATAGGTTCCTTACAAACAATTCATTTTCTGGAGCATTGCCAAGTTGGATATTATACAGCAAGCAGAAGTTGTAAGTAAACTACTGTTCTGTAAGAACAGCAGATTTATTATACTAAGCAAATTTTACAATGCTACTTTCTTGTCTGTTCCAGTGACGTATCGTATAACAATTTCACTGGCTCATCTCCTGCTAGTTGTCAGCAATCAAATGTGTAAGATTATAGTTTGACAAAAAAAAAAAATTGTACTTCCTTACACCAAATTTTGTCCCATAGTATCTCTGCATTAATCTCTTTTTTCATTAACATAACAGGAATTTTGTTGCTAGCTATTCGTCTGCAAAGAGCAATTCGTAAGCTATCTTCACCATTAATTTTGTTTTTGAAATTGTCGAGGAGTAGTAATCATCGCTTTAAAAATTCTCTTTCTGGAAATGAAATATGTTTCTGCAGAGTTAGCTGGTGCTTGATGAAGGACCTTCCTTGCTCCCAAAAGCCTCAGTGTAAGAACATAACTGACACCATCGTTCTTGTACTCCACACAATCACTCTAAGAAGTTAATGTTTTAGTAACCATATTATAAAATTGGTTAAAAGAACGCAAAAAAAAATCAATTGGGAGAGATGAGAGAATGTATTTGCAATGTAGCGTCCTTTGTCACATTCCTTCGAATTTTTTTTGCAGATCATTCTTTGTTTATTAATTGTGGTGGAAGCAAGATGACTTTCGAAAGAAATAAGTACGAAGAAGATACAACTCCTGGTGGCCCTTCAAATTTTTATTCATCAGGAGAACAGTGGGCTTACAGTAGCACAGGAGCTTTTCTTTATAGTGACAAGGCTAACTTCTTGGCTATGGACACATCTGATGCTAATGTGACCGGTATTTACCAAACTGCTCGTTTGGCACCGCTTTCCCTCAAGTATTATGGCCTTTGTTTGCTACAAGGTAGTTACACAGTGAAGCTTCACTTTGCTGAGATAATATATTCTGCTGATCAGACTTTTAGTAGTCTTGGAAGACGCTTTTTTGATGTTTCAATTCAGGTAAATTTACTTCTATTTCGTACAATGATGTGTCCAATATTTTGCCCTTGATCTTATTTTCTTTGTTTTTATTGTGACATTACAGGGGAATGTAGTGCTGAAGGATTTCGATATTGCGGCCTCAGCTGGAGGTGTTCATAAGCCTATCATCAAAGAGTTCAATGATGTCTATGTGAATGGCAGCACACTCGAGGTCTACTTATACTGGAGTGGGCGAGGAACTACTGCTGTTCCTTTCAGAGGCGCATATGGACCTCTTATCTCAGGGATTACAGTGACACCCAGTTACTCAATCTTCCATGTCCAATCAATATTTATTCTTATTTTGTTGCCTGACTTATGTTTATAAACTCCGTTTCATTACTTTGCAGACTTTAAAATTGAAAAGGGATTGTCAACTGTAGCCATTGCCGGCATTGTGCTTGCTTCGTGTGCCGTTCTTGTATTAGCTCTGTCAATTCTCAGGGTGACAGGCTACTTAGGAGCAAAAAAGGACGAAAATGAAGGTTAGTATGTGAAATTTAGTCATAAGTTGATGCGTTAACTGACTCGAAATCCGCTATAAAAATGTTCTAAAATTTGCCAGAATTTTTTTTTTCAAATTTATTTGGTGATATAATTCAAACATTGCAGAGTTTCGAAAACTAGGGACGGGTTATTTCTCCTTAAGGCAGATCAAAGCTGCGACAGACAACTTTAGTTACAGCAACAAAATAGGTGAAGGGGGTTTTGGCCCCGTTTATAAGGTACGCTTTATTTCGTCTTTCTCCTACAGTTGAGTCCCTCGCAAGAGGTCCATAAATGCATTGAGGTAGACTGGTTGATGGTAAAGTGAGGTTCCATCTTTGAGCTAGTGTGCGTTAAAAGGGAATAGCACACTTACTTGTAAACTAGTCTTCTCACCCCAGGTTTAACTGATGGGGACATGACATTACAATAGCTTTAGTGTAAAAAGAAAACAAAAAAAAATAGTTCCATGGATATGCAAATATGTCTCGACTCTCTGTTCTAAATATCTATGAGACTGTTTGCTTATCTGTAGTAGTCATGACTAAATTTTTGCATTTTTGTTAGCTTAAGGCGTTGGTGAACTGTTGGGGGCGCAAGTAGAGGCCACAGCCTCGGGAAAATTTTAAATAGTTACTCGTAGTATATAAGAAATTTCAAGAAACTAATATGTTACTCCCGCTATTTTTTGTAATTGTCTTTGTGACTCTTGTCATTGATCCAGGGTGTACTACCTGATGGCAAGGTAATCGCTGTCAAACAACTGTCCTCGAAATCAAAGCAAGGAAACCGTGAATTTGTGAATGAGATAGGAATGATTTCTGCCTTGCAACACCCAAATCTAGTAAATCTACATGGATGTTGCATTGAAGGGAAAGAGTTGCTGCTTGTATATGAATACATGGAAAACAACTCGCTTGCTCGTGCACTTTTTGGCAAGTGTCTCTTTACACCTTATAGAAAGTTGAAATTTTATCCTATGGACGGTAAATCAAACAATTGTAAATTTGACATGCGCAGGCAAAAATGATCAGAAGCTGGACCTTGTCTGGCGAACAAGGAAGAAAATATGCTTAGGGATAGCAAGGGGGTTAGCTTATCTTCATGAAGAATCGAGGCTGAAGATCGTCCACAGGGACATTAAGGCAACTAACGTATTACTTGATGAGGATCTCAATGCTAAAATATCAGACTTTGGTCTGGCTAAGCTTGATGAAGAAGAAAACACTCATATAAGTACTAGAATTGCCGGAACAATGTGAGTTCATCCTTGCTTTTTTCTAGCCCTTGGGGCTTGTACATGTCTGTAGAATACGAATACTTTCATTTGTAGGAGGAAAAGACTCGATACTCTAGTCTTCTAGTCTTTGAATATTATGTAATAACAATATGACCCGTGTAAACTAGTTGCCCTCCTTACATAATCATTTAGCAGTTGGTCAATGCAGTTCTGGAGTCAATTTCATGATGGGCCATGTATTTCGTTGTCGTAAGAGTCTAAATCATCTTCCTGCCTTATCCTACCGTAGTATATAGCGCGTGAGACATTGTGATAATGTTCTGGTTCTTTTATGTTTTTGTACTAGGTATCTTAAGGCTAAAACATATTATATTTACTGACACAGTAGTTTGCCCTATTTTCTTATGATTTGAAATGGGTCTCTTCTTCAGAGGATACATGGCTCCCGAGTATGCTATGAGAGGATACCTGACCGACAAGGCAGATGTTTACAGCTATGGAGTTGTTGTCCTTGAGATTGTGAGTGGAACGAGCAATACTAGCTATAAGCCAAAGGAAGAGTTTGTCTACCTTCTTGACTGGGTATTTGACTATTTTCCTTGACCTTTTGCTAATAGCACAATATCACATTGTTATCTTTCTGGTGTTTTCATTGTCACAACTTATTACCGTGGCTTGTTTTGCATTGGTCATATCGACCGTATAAATTCCCTTAACATCATTTTCTAACTTTTTTTCGATGTACTATTGTGAAGGCCTATGTCTTACAAGAGCAAGGTAACCTTCTAGAGCTTGTGGACCCAGCTCTAGGTCGAAGTTACTCGGAAGAAGAGGCGCTAAGACTTCTAAACCTAGCATTACTGTGTACCAACCCATCGCCATCTCTTAGGCCTCCGATGTCTTCAGTCGTGAGTATGATTGATGGTAAAATCCCTGTGCAAGCCCCAACTGTCAAACGAAGTGGGACAAATGAGGAACTAAGGTTCAGAGCATTTGAGAGAATGTCGCAAGATGGTAATTCTTATTATTCTATGAGCACACATTCTAGCCAGGCCAAAGGGAGCACTGTGATGGATGCTCCATGGGCTGACTCCTCGGGTTCCGGGCAAAGCAAAGATGAGACTCGAGATTATTCGCGTACTAGCTCAAACAAATTGCTTCCAGATACCATTTAGATGAAGGTATGACATGAGATTAAAAGATCGCCCAGATCATCTGGACATCTTTTCATGTACAATTTACAGAATTGATGAAAGTGTGAATTCATTGCAGTATAAACTGCTGCTCTTAAACTCGTAACTTTAGACTAGTATAGACTCCGTACATTGTATGCACGGTACCTTTATAGTTTTTTTTTTTTTTTTTGTGTGTGCACTTGTAGATTTTCAAGAAAGAGCTAGACTAATTGAAAATTTCGAGTACAGATTTCCAAGTGTTAAAATTAAATTTCAAGTAATATAATGAACGTTATTGCTCTTTACTTTTTCATGGCCTTTTTGCCATAAAGTTTTCAAATACTACCCTTTTTCAAAACAAAGCTATCTAATTTTGTCTCTTCTTTTTCCCTAAAATCTAATCAAATTACTCCCAAATACTTCAATTTTGGATATTAATTTTCACATCAGGCAATTCATTATTTTGATTTATCAACAAATTAAATAGTTTGTGGTAGATTAAGTCAATTTAATTGTTTTTGTTTGTAATTAGGGGTTAAAATTTTCAATTAGGGTTTTCAATGGTGCTGGTGGTGATCCAACTACTGCCTACTGGGATCCTTTTATTGAATGCCTCCCTTAATAATTTCATGTACCCGCATTGTTGCACTCTTATTCCCAGCAACATAAACTCCTACTACCTCCTGCAACTTCCTGCTTTAATGGCCTTTTTCTCAGTTGATTATCGTGTTTGTTATAGCACTAGGGTTCTCCAGTATAGGTTGTGCATTATGCTCTGAAGTCAAACGTTCAGTATGCGATTCCGACTATGATTTCGCTGGTTTGTATGTCCCATTTTGCTGGGTGGTACGGATGGTTAAGGGGCGGCAACGGGGATGGTTGTGCATGGTGGTTGGCTAGTAGGATTTGGATTAACAAAATGGAAAGTAACGGTGTACAAATGACAAGGGTAAAATGGTCAATTATGTCCATGATTAAGTAAATCATGTCCATGAATGAGCATAACCTTATAATGAAATGTGTATTGAATGAATCTATATCTTGTTTGTCCCAAAGTTAATACTAATATTTATACAAATTCTTGTTTTACTTGTTTAAGACAGGAATATCCCTCAAATTTATGCTTCACATTTACATGAAAAAGAAAGTCAAGTTATGGTGGGATTAGTTTACAAATAATCAAAATTTCATCTGAGATTGAACTTCTCATGTGAACCCCTTGCATCCGAAAAAAATATTTTACTAAATAGTCATGAAACCATTTATGATGACATGTCGAAACGATTGCTTGCAACTACGATTAAGCAAGCATCGAGTAATTCCAGAACACTAGAGGAAGATTTATCATTGTAATACGTAAGATGAATGGGTTAACCCAAAATTTCAGAATCCAGACAAGCAGCATGATAAGAGGCTACATATATTCACAGGTGTCGGGAGGTATGTTTACAAGTGAGATTATATACATAATGCTCGACACATTGAGGGGCTTGACGCTAAAACTCAATACCGCTGTTCAATTGCACAGAGAAGGCCGGTCTTCCGACATTGTTGAGCGGAGTCTCGACTCTCAGTACTACACCAGTATTACCAACGTTCCCGTTCCATTTAGACCTGCCAAGCTGAAATTGTTTTGGCAAAGAGCCCAAACCAATGAAATTAGTCACAGTTTCATCAATACAAATAGGACTGAGATGGTCTTGTAGTATTTAATAAAACGCGAGACCAGCCCAGTGCAATAAAAATCTCCTCCCACAAACACATGAACCAACTAAAAACTGAAATCAGGAAATAACTCGCATATTAATTTCATATGAGAATTTGTGTTATCGATATTAGCTACATTTCTGACCATCATCTAAAGGAAAGTTAAATAAAGGGAGTGTAGGGAGGGAGAAAAAATATCGAGAAACTTACTGATACAGATGCATACGCTGAAGGATATGTGGAGCATGAACATCCATAGATCAGACTCAACTGCTCCTTCACCGTGTGGATAAGTTCTGCTTTTACTCCTGGATCACTTCCGCCAATAGTGGGGCATAGACTAACACACAAATTAAATTCATCGTAAGAATTTTAGCTTTTTATTTCTTATGTTGAGGAGACAGGCAGAATAACTAAAGCGTACACCTATCATATTTAGATAGTTTGCCTTCGACTTTAATGGCCAACTTTGACCGCTATTTCTATAAGTATATGACAGATACACCTTCTACGAAAGATAACTTTGACCGCTATTTCTATAAGTACATGTATGTTTGTAGAGATTCATGGTGAAAGACTGAAAGATGACCATCGAAGTCAGAGGCAATATAACTATATAAGTGTGATGGAGAGTAGAAGCACAAAAAGTTGCAAGCATATTCAGCCACAATAAAGAGCAGCCCACTTACTTAAACTGGATAGTTGGTCTCACCAAAACACCTGAGCGTTTCCAAGCCAAATCTTGCGCAAAACCAAGTGCAAGTGATTTATCTGGCCATTGTACCATAGGAGTAACCCGTGTTCCCCATTTATTCTGAAAACATATGAAAATGAACCACAATCCCACAGAAAAAGAATCATCTTACAAATACCAAACATTATCATCAAGTCCCGCAGGCATGTAACAAAGTTTACAATCCTACCTTACAAGAAAAGCTGAACCTCATTTCCCCAGGATACTGACCCTGAACTTGAAGAAGGCCACCACAGACAGGAAGGAAGGCACTGGTACTTAAGCCTTCACCTGCCACATAAGTGAGCTGCCCATTTGGAAATTGCACGTCCATGAATGACTGCAAGAAGCCCAATCCACAGGGGAACAGTGTTATAGTCTCATGAATGAAGAGATTGCATTGTATATTAGCATCGGCTATCATAACTATGCAAATAAAAGGATCAAATCATAACTCCTACCTTCATATACTCATTTCCAAAACTCCTGCCTTTTCTATATCCCATTTCTAAAACTTATCCACTGTTTAAAAAAAAAAAAAAAAAACCAAAATTGTACATTCTCTGAATATTTATCCCAAACCTCTTGCCAAAAGTCTATTATAGGCAAACAAAAAAAATGATCTTTCATGATTAATATTAGCCGGAATATGTCTTTTTTCACTAAAATCGTATTTTGGTAGGAGGTTTATAAAAGGTACTGTAGGAGGTAATCAAGCACATCCGAATGGAGCAACAAAACAATTTTTAAACATGGATTTAATCAAGCCTGCTGCCAATGAACAAATGAGCAGGAAATTTATCCAGATCCTTGGTAACATACTAATTGAACAATGGCTATGATTTATAGACAACATCCAGATACACAGCGCTGATGAAACTGATCAAATCTATCTATTATTCAACAACATTCCGCTCTGAATGGAATATCAAGGTTTACAAAAGTCAATTTTCATATGGCAATGACGGATATTAAAAGGGCCACACAGGGATCTGATCCCCTTGACAAATCTGCGTATATAGTTGATTGACTTTGATTCACTAAAATTAGTGTGGGAAGCTGGTTTTTAGGGTAAAAAAAAAGATCCTTCAGTAATACCCCAGAATCACCTAATCTTTTGAACAATCCCTCTCATCAAAATCATTGGACATCAGTACTTCCACAAACTCAAACAAATGATATCACAATAATTGAATCTACAATAACCTCTCACGTAATTTCACAGATGAAACATCCTGTTGTGATTCTAATATTCACAGAATCAATGATAGAAAGCATATTCTAAGTTTGAGAAAAAGAAAGGATGCAACATTCTGCATGCATACACAGTTCCACACCAAACATGGAAAAAATGTTAGCCGTTATCCCGTTACCTATACTCGCTTGTTACTTAGCCTCTATTAAGGTAAATGCCTAAACCTTAGCACTACACCACGTACGTGCAAGTAAACTCTTTGAAATGTCAATATGTACAGAAAGTTTTAAAAAATGTGTTTTTTGTATAGACAACTAGTCACTAGCCATAAATACAGTGAGTATTGAGTACGGTGTTGAACAGCAATTGTCACGGGTCAATAGCTAAGGTTCATCATTGTCATATGGAGCTCACTCAAAGATAGAACACATATAACCTTTCAATCTTTATTCTGAATACAGCATATGTTTGACTTACACAAGCAAAAGGATTGAGACAAATCATCGACATCAGAAGCCACCTTCTATGCTTTGACCAAACTGCTGGGCAGATGGAGTGTAAACCATTCTAGAAACAATGAAACAAAAGGTTAGTACAAGTTTAACAAGACACAAAAAAATTAACTGATTGGGGTAGAATAAACATAATTCCACATGCACATGCCACAAGCGAATGTAAATAAGGAACCAAAACTTTTAGAACCTTCGGACATATGAGAGGCTACAAAGTAACCTGCCCAAAAAGTGTTATCAACAACAAGAAGAGAGCCTTAGTCGCAAAACGAGTTACAGTCGGCTAACATGAATCATCCTTTACAACCGTCAACATGTAACATAATGAAAAGAAAAATAAATTTTAGGGGGGGAAGGGAAAACATGATAAATAGTCAATTAGAAATGATGAGATCCCATATTATAATAATAAAAGTTTAAAAATTTTGTTGTTCCAACATTTTATAGCAAGGGATATACCTTTTTGTCATAACCGTACCAAAGCAAATGTCTCTTTGACAAATGAATTGGCAAGAGAAAAGTTGTATCACGGATAAAAAGTAGAGGTCCAAGCTGGAGAAGGAATAAAGAAGAATTCCCAATCCCTGACGTAGAGCCTCCACTAGATGCTTCCAGTCTCCATAAATCTCCACGGGCAACAATAGAATTTTGGACATCACGGGATCTGCTGTCGTATGCCGATGTTATGTTGACAGACCCCTATGGAAACAACGAATGTCAGGAACAAGGAAGCAAATCACTGATTAATCGGAAAACACTGAACTCCATGAAGTCCATTATGGAAATGAACAATTAAGTAAAGGCGAGAAAGAAGTCTCGAATAAGGTATCACAAGGCATATTCTTCCAAGATATAATATTCTAAGAGAACCAAAGACAATTAGAAACGAAAGACAATACCAAGTTTAAGATGTGGTTCCTAAAACCAAGTGTAATGACATTTCTTATTTTTAATATAATTCACATGAGGGTCTGAGGAGATGCTCAATTAGATTGATTACAACCTTTTAAGCCAAAATTCACAGCTCAATTAGACAAAGTGGTGTATCAACTTAGTTAACTCCAAAGAAGAAACTGGAATCAACTTAGGAGCCGTTTGGTTCGCAAAGGGGAAGGGAATGGGAAGGGAATCAAGAAAGGGTAACAAAGGAAAAGGAATGGGTTACCCTTTCATACTGCCATGTGTTTGGTAGTGACTAAGTAAGGGAATGAAATTAAATTTACCCAAACCCAATAACTACCCAAAACCAACATTACCATGCCGGAACCACCACCACTACCAACACCACCTTAGTCCACAGGTCGGCACTACCTTTCCGGTGATCTCGTAGGCGGCCAAACACCCCGCTCACCCCTATACCTCGGCGAAATCCCTAAATTAACCCCTCATACACCAATAATCAATCATGAAAATCCCTCCCAACCCCCAAAACCATCTCTCCCACCCCCAAAAACACCAAAAATATGCCGGGGCATGAGGAGGTTTCGGGGCTCGGGAGGGGTTTTCATGGTTGATTGTTGGTGGGTCTAGGGATCTGTCGGGGAATGAGGAGTTCGACGATAGTGATAAAGTGATGGACGGCAGGAGTTGTCAGCATGGCCTGGAAGGCACCGGCGCTGGCATATCAACGTGGAGGTGGTGTTGGTGGTTTAGTGGTGAATGTTGGTGGTGGGCGGAGGTAATAGGGAAAGAGAATGTGAATGGGATACCCTGGGGGTGGGGGAAGGGATTCGGGGGAAAGGGGGCAAACCCATTGTGGAAAATGGTTAAAGAGAATGGAAACTAAGAGCAAACAAACAGCAACTAAGAGAATGGGAAAATAGCATTCCCTTTCCTGAAAACCCCATACCAAACAACCCCTTAGGTAAGACTTGAGGGCTTGTGGCTAAGCTAATAACATGTCTTTCAAACGAGAACCAAAAAAAATAGCATCCCCCACAAAAGGCTAAACCCATAACGCAGCAATACAATCATTTCAAGTAATCAAACGACCATTTCAATCAGTACTACTGCAACTTAGACCGTCATAACAAAGTATCAGAAACAAACTGAAACAAATAGAATAGGGAAAGTAGCAAATATCGCATACAACTGCACAAATAAGCAGAAAATACTGTGAGCTTGAGCACAATGTTCATAAAATACAATAAATTCTCAAAAGTATACCTGTGATTTGCCAAATAGACTAGCAATCTTCAAATTAAACCCTGAAACATCGTCGGTGCCATCACCGCCACTATCATCCTCATTCTCCCCAAGCCTCAAATCACCCAACTGATCAGCCAAAGACCCCAAATCCTCCCTAATTATAATACTCATATCAGTTCCAGGTGCACCAACACCATTCCCCCCACCATGAGCAACCTTAACCATCCCTTTATCACTCTCACCGCCACCCCCACCACCCAAAAATGGCACAATCGAAACCACCCCCAGCACCTGTTGAACCAATCCATTAAAGAACCCACCAAACTCAGCCCCAGCTTGGCCAATCCTATTCCCAATGTCAACAATTGGGTTGTTGTGGTCTCCATTTAAACTGCCGTTAATTGGGGTAAAAATGAACTCCCTGGGGAAGATGTTTTGAGCAAAATCGACATCGAAAAGAGGGGGTTTAGGAGGGTTTGGTAATGGTGGCCATGGAAATGAAGGTGGGCTTATGTGTGAATGAATTAAACCTGAAAACCCTTGTGCAAGCTTATCAGCCAAATCTAAACCATGCCTCTGCACCTCTTCCCATGCTTCAAACGATCTCTCTACCGACATTTTACACCAAGATTCAACCTTTTTTTCACTTTCTCCTTAAGTTTCACCCAAAATTCAAGTTTCCGGTAGTCAACAAGGCTTAAACTAGGGTTCCTAGCCTTCAAACTTATACAATAAACACAATTTTCACACAAAATAGAAACTAACACCACAATCACTTCCCAAGATTCAAACTTTCTTCTATTTGCATTCAAATTAACATCGAATTAACCTTCAAATCATTGATACAACCCAAAATTCATCCAAGGATTTAAACTTTCTTCTAATCCTCTACTCAAATACTCCTATTGAGCTCAAAAATATGTAAAGATCAAACTTTTCAAGCAAATTAAGCTTGAAATAATTCTCTTTTATACTACCCTTTACCCTATTACTAAAAACTCACAAAAGATTGCAGCTTTTCAGCAAAATTTTACAAGATAATGAGTAAACAAACCTGCTTCAAATCTGGGTTTTCTTCATCAAAGTTGCACTAAACTACCAACAAAAAAATTAAAAAAAAAATCAAAAAAGAAAGTGAAGAGATAAGGGAGTGAGTTATGAGTAGGAGAGGAGAGTGATGGGTGGGTTGGTGATGAAATTGATGATCAAACAAAAAAAATTAAAGGGAAAAGATGAAGAGATATTGAGAGGAAAGAAGAATTGAGACGATTGTGAGAAATGGGTTTTTTGTGGACAAAAATGTGACTTATTTTCGTCACCTTAAAATCTAGGATTTCATTTATATTTATTATTAAAAAAAGAAAAGGGAAATCTAGGATAAAATACCTAAATTATAAAGTGTTCTATATTAAGTGTGTAATGTAAATGTATCCATCGTTTTCTTAGTTCCCCTTTGTCTTGGGGGAGCATGGTTTCTATCTTCCACTAGATTTTGTTTTTGAATTGAAATTGATTTATATTGATTGATGGGTTAGTTATTATATTAATTTTAGGGAAAATTGATTGGTCATGAAATTTATGTTTTGCATTTTCTTTGACGTTGTCAAGTTTCAAAGGTTATCTTGATTTGTGTGTAGAGAAGTAAATAGGTTGTTAATTCATGTTATGTTATGTTTGTTGGTGGACAACAATAATGAGTAAATTTCTTCCATATGGATGCCAAAGTGAGTGTCATCAAGGTTAACAATTGGTTGGCTCCGGTGCGTAAAATTTTGAACAAAAATTGACGTGAAACATGATATTTTAAATGAGTCAATCGATAATACAAAAAAAAAAAAATTACGATTGTCAAGATAGATTAGACCAGCAAATGATAGTGACGCTTTGATTTCACATAGTTTAACCATTATTAGCTTCAGCGTTTAGCTAAGTGGTAGATTAGGTCGTTATGGGCGATCTTACAACTTTACAAAGCGTGATTGAATTGAGTGTCGCTATGCGGCTAAAGGTGCGAAGCATATGTCATAAAGCAAATGGTAACTAAATTGTTTTCACGTGTCCTTGATAAGTAGTATTTTAGTCGCATTTAGCCCCGCGCTTATACCTTATTCCGACTCGATTTTGCGTGCTTAATTGATTAAAAAACTCATTTAATTACTAATTTATAATAATTAKTCGTCTTAATTATATTAAATAATTAGTCGGATTTTATAGAATAATTATATTTCCATTATTTAATTAATATAATATGTAGGTGTGACGGGAAAATGGGACGAAGTTGCGAGACGAGATTTGAATTGGAAAGATAAAGAAAATAAACTAAGTATGAAAAAGCTTGGTTTTGCCCTTTTTGCGACGGGCTCTGCTGAGCATTTGCTACCACCTCCGGCCACCATTCCAACCACCTATCATCACCCTTGGCTACCCTCCACTTCCACCTTCATAACCCAACCACCCAACACCACCATGGGCCACCACATCAGCCTCCACAACCCCCACAAACTACCCCGTCCACCAACTTACACAAACAAAACAACCCCCCTTCACCCTTGCCTATATATACCTTCCATACTTAGTTTTTTCAACACAACTTTTTAACCTAGCAAAATCGAGTCGGAATAAGGTATAAACGCGGGGCTAAATGCGACTAAAATACTACTTATCAGTCCTTTCCTGATTTTAATCATTATGTATAATGAGTTGGATAGTGATAGGGCGCCACCCGGTAGCGCTGAATCTCGGCGCCACCTTAATTAAATAAAAACAAAAAAAATTGGTTTTCATTTTTGCGCCAAATATTGAAGGATAGATAAGTAATTTTACCTTATCGGTATCCACTAAAATCAAAACTCTTAAGTCTTAACCAACATCAATCTATCTAGAATACAATAAGTTTCTTCATCACTTAACTCCTCTGTTCATCTTCTTCTATTTCTTCTTTTACTTGGCCTCAAAATAAAATACGGTTATTCTTTTTTACTTCAATTCTCCTTCACAATCAATTGATTGATTGAGTTTAATTTGCTATCTTTTGATTGAGCTTATCTCAACTGTTTTTCATTTGGTGAAATTCGAGTCGATCCATTAAATTCGAGGTCAACTTAATACGTAATACTATACCGATTTCACATTTATTTAAAATATATCCTATTGAGTTAGTGGTATTAATAATTTGTATTATTTTTTACTTTCAAATTTTGAAATTTAGACCAATGTTTCCATGTTATATTTTTTCGTGGGTACATATATAAAAGTTATAAATTGTTACAATTGCAAAAAATGTCAATATTACACCAATGTTTTCGTGTCGACTCATCATCTAGTCACAAGTTCTTTTGGGTGGGTTTCGACCCAGATTAAGTTAAGAAGAACTAAGTTTACTAAGAGAACGTCTCTCACTATATTAATGAGAGACGACAAATAAATACAATAAAACTAACTAAAAAGAAAAAGAAAAAAAAATAATAATAAGTACGTCTTACGAGAGAGGTATGTCACTAACATTAATGAGTGATAGTCTCTCTTAAGAATTTGTGAAGAAAATATGTGTTGAGAGATTTATATTTGTAACCTCGCAAGCGGACGAGTGATCGTCGTAGTATTGCGAGGGTCGAACCCAAAGGACGGGATTATGAATATCAAATTGATTGTTTATT
>VHZZ01001051.1:104887-117090 GCA_009801015.1 Silene noctiflora | reverse complement strand
TCATATCAAAATACAAAAGAGATAAATATTAAATATTTATGGTGTGCAAATTTAATACACTAAAAAAAATAAAAACTCTATATACCGCGCAATGGCGCGGGATCTATACTAGTAGAATAGTAATTAGAAGTTAAAAGGGAATTATGAGAAAAAATTCCTAACATTTAATTTAGTAATGAATAGTGCATAAGTAGTGTCCTTTGAAATGACTATGAGGCTACTCGTGTATATAATACGGATTAATCAAATTATGGAGTATATAAACTCCGTAATAAAGTTGCATGAATACACGTTCGTAAATACGCAGATTATTAATCAAAATTACACAAATTAAGGAGTATTACTGATCAATGACTATAATAACTTATTGAATTAAAAAAAAGTCCCAAAAGTGCGTAGACCAGACCAATCAACATCACAATTATCATGATGAAACAACAATAATGAGTAACCCCAATTAAAAAAGAAAAAAAAAAAAAAAAAAGTAAAAAAAGGCATCTTAGCGCATTTTAGCACCTAAGTTAAACAAGTAAATATTATTGTTGATATCTAGTGTTGTTGATCTAAGGAGAGCTAACATTGTGGTATGTTAGTGAGTTGGTAAAATAAAAACTCAAATAAGAAATGATTTTAACAATTGTGACCATGATAAATCTGTCATTCACACAGGAATAGATTTTTGTATAATACGATAACATATATGGAACCATAGAAGAAATATAGGAAAGTGAGTAAGTATAATACCTTGCGATAAGTAGTGCCATCAGGTTCAACGGTCCAACCGGCCTCATGACAAAGAGCAATAAGAACTTGATTATTATCACAATGTTTAGGAAGAGAGTAATTGCCGTAAGCACGAAGGCCTGAGAAAATGTTGGCGGAAATGGCACGACGACGCCGTTCTCTTCTCCTGTTATTTTCTCTTTCCTTCCATGATGGTGTCCTGCCCCCTGCTCCTCCGCCTCCACCTCCACCTCCACCTCCACCTCCACCTACTCCTCCTCCTCCTCCTGTCCCCATTTCTGCGCCTCTTCTTCTAATTTTGTTATTTTATCACAATGTTTGTGTGAATTTGGGTAACTTAGTTTAGTTGCCTTTATCTTGGAGGGTGGAGAAGACTTTTTGGTTATTGGGTGGAGAAATATAATGATTGGGATTTAAGTGCGAGAAAGATGATTGGGAGTGTTTTAATGGAATTGGAAAGCTTTATGTTAATACTCCGTATGTCATACGAGAAATTATGTTTGACGCCGATTTTGTCAGGGGACTGTGCACTGTGGTCTCTCTTCTGCTAAAGCTTACAAGGGTATATGGGTGTTTCTTTCCAGTAATGATCGTCTGTTTTTAACCGCTCAAAACATAATCCCATCAGTAAACTCAACTCGACCCGACCCGATTTTTAGGATTAAAGACCCATAAATTAATCGGTTAAGACAATGTAATCAAGTCTAACTGATTAATTAATCGGTTTTCATAAATTTAATTCAATTCAGATAAGGAAGTTCATAAATGGGTCTAGAGTTCTGGACCACTTGGTCTTGGTCCTGTCCGATCTGGACTACAATGGACCAGATGCATTCCGGCGCAGATTTTAAGGGTTCTAATAAGAACTAAATGGAAGAGAGAGAGTCTATTTCATAAGTGCAAGTAGGTTCCACTATAAAACCAATTGACATTAGAGGGAGTAGTCCCTTGACTTATAAATTAGCAAACCCTCTACTTATTTTGATTTGGGACAACACTCACATTTGGGACTATTGGGTCCCTTTAGATACCACTAACATCACCACTAACACCCATCAACATTGGCAGCATTGGTGACTCGTCGTCCATTCGTCGCACCACTTCAATCCACCGACGACCTTCCCACATCACCAAAGTAATTGTGTGTTAAGACATTTACGACAATTACTAAATATAATATAGGATATTTTACGCAGTTAATAATTATATTATTTTATTATATCGTAGTTAATCATAGTTACTTGTTAGAGAATAATTATGGTAATTAGTCATAGTAAGATTGAATTAATGACTAAAATAATAAAATCCTATGAGGTCATTCATATAAGTACAATCAATCAGGAAATAATATTAGTCCTATAAGGACACATAAATGAGGAAACGGTTTTAGGAAAGTAATATGAGTTCTTTCTTTATCTGTAACACCGCCTTCTTGCTCGGCCAAGGTAATCGAGAGATGTTACCGTCTCGGTTTCCCGAGGCAGTGAGATCGGAATTACGAATAAGAAACATTTAACATAAATGACAAGTTTAGTGGATACATATATGATAAATGAATAACAAAAGTGAACTATACGTTATACAACTTATCTGTTGATTACATCACCTATGTAACTCGACTCCAAGGCTCGGAACTCGTCCCGTCTCCCACATAATAACCAAATACAACCTGTAAGCAAAATGCTCCCCATATGATCGAAAATATTATATGGATCAACACAGGGCAACCCCGGAAATAGGTAACAATTTACACATCCAACACATGGTAAGTTTCGACAATATTAACAGTCATACAAAGACATTAGACATTAATATACAATGCAAGATGAATGTATAATGACAAGTCTCCAAACACCACAACTCCACAACCAACACTCCGGTACCGGGGACATAACCCGGTGACGACACTGCAGCACCGCCCACCAAAACAGCCAGATCGCAGTCCCTAAAAAGGTACTCGGGACATACCCGTGGTACTGGGCCCGGACGCTAACCGAAACCCTTGCCAGACGACGTGTCTCAACCACACGTGTTCCTCCGTAAATCAAGCCATTAATGTGCACATCCCTCTCGGAGTGAGAAGCTCTAAGAGGGGAGCCGAGCGTAAGACAATCTCGTAACTACCTTACGTCTCCATAACAACAAGTACCACCAACACAGCTCCTCCAACAATCCCCAACATTAAGAAGAAACACAGGAATGCAACATGAATCGCAATATACCAAATACATGACTCCTCATGAAACACACTTCCAATCATGCCATGAATGTACCAATACATCCAAATATACCGACTCTCTAGTCGTCACAACCAATATCATGTAATAATGCATTTACGACACATACAAATCTCATCATCAATCTCATTTACAATAGTGAATGCAACATTATTTTCTATCATGGTTTCTAAGTGACAAATGCATACAAACACACATTTACATTATCAAAACAGAATAGGATTAATCTACCTTTTAGCAATCTCCATAAGCTACTCGAATCCGGCACAATACCATCTCCTGAAACCGTCTCATCCTATACGAGTCACATAATACTATCACAATACATTCTACACTATAATACAATTCAAAACCCCTTAGTATTACCCACTAATTACCCATATTACACATACTAATTACTAATTAATTACCCATAACAAAAACCCCAAAAGTTAGGGTTCATAAGAAATAAAAAGGATAGATCTCAACTTACTAGGTAAAAGGAAAGATGAATAAGGTGAACAATCTCCTAATCCATGCTTGAATCCCATAGGAAAGGTGTTTGTGAGTGTTTAAGAGAGAAAGGAGAGGATTTGGAAAGATAAGGAAGAAGAATGAAATGAATTAGGATAAGGTCCCTAAATTAGGTTTTATCGGGTAATGTACATCTGCACTCGGTCGGGTGCCGAGTCACTCGTTCGTTTACTCGCTGTACTCGGCCGAGTGCCAGTCACACGATCCACTGAACGCTCTACTCAGTCCTCTGCAGCTTTACTAGATCCAGTCTAGGTCTTACTTGTTCTATTGTACGGCTATACTTAACTCCCAAGTAGTCCCCTATCAAGTCCGATGGTCCTTTCACGCATCCCGGGGTTCTCGTACAGGTCCCACAAAATCCGGGTATTACAATCTTCCCCCCCTTAAAATGAACTTCGTTCCCGAAGTTCACCTCTCTCTCCTTATCCTTTCAACATACTCTCGAGTCTATTCCGTTCTCACTCCCGGTTCCCAAGTCTTTTCCTTTCCGAACGCTTACTCTCATCATGCCGTCGTCGTTCTCATCTCTCTCACTTAACTCACTTTTGTAATCCTTACCGAAAACACTTTAGTACACTTCCTTACTCTCATACACACATGCTTATCTCCTCTTAAAATCCCAATTGTTACATTCACTTCTCCTAAAAGAGAACTTCGTCCCGAACTTTGTTGCACAATATCGCAAATACTCTCATAAACCACCTAATAAGATCCATAATTAGGAAAGTTCCTGGTCCGAACGCACTCCCTTTATACTAAAGATGTATCCTTACATGACGATGATACCGTCTATACAACTCTCTCGTTATGGCTTCTCGTAAAGTCAAGGTACAAGGTCAAACTCAAAGTTTGTGTTGTAATCCCATAAGCATTTCTGACTCGTTTTACTATTGTCGTACCCTACCCATGATTGTATATGTCATGTATATGATGAGGTTTATATCCTCGTAACCGAAGCATATAATTTTATAAAATGATGACACGACATAATTAACCACGTCTTTTAATATGATGCGATTACTATCCACACTTCTCATTTCTGTATACCCCATGTCACACATATACCGCGTCACCTCCACCACATGATCACTCATGTATCTATATCTACCTTTACTTCACACAATCATACTGATTATAACCATTACAAGACTTAAATATGCATTGAATAATGAACATGAAATTCACAATTGTACTTATCATAGGATTACGGAAACCATCTCATGTTTCATACTATTATCACATGCCTTTATTGTCTAATTCGTCATGCATTGTAGCTATTGATTTATTAAACACTTCTTGATAAACAATACTTTAAGCAACCACAACACATCAAGCAACTTGGTCGAATGTAAAAAATTCACGAAAGTCATCATGACAATTCTACTATGCCCACGCAACTATCAAGAGACCGTTGGGGTCACAAAGTATGAATTCACACTCAATACTCGATCAATTATAGGCAAGAGGGCCTAAAACAAGCAAAAGGGGCATAACAGGTCTACTCAGTCAAGTGAAAGTGATCACTCGGCCATGTAGAAGCCACTTGATCAAGTGTTTGTTGCACTTGGTCGAGTATCACTTGGAAAAATGCAATTCAGTGGGTATATCACAACACACTCGGTCGAGTGGAAGGGCCACTCGGTCGATTAAGGTTGCACTCGGTCGAGTGTAAGAGGGCACTCGGCCGAGTGTCACTGGGCAGAATTCCCTTTGAGAGGATTGGTCTCAAATGCAGGTACCCGGGAATCCGTCGGGGACATTCGTCTCTTGGCTAGGATGAGGAAGTCCTCCATATGATTCTCAATTTCAAACAAGATACCCGGGAATCCCGGAGCGGTGATGGCAGGTGGCGTCTCCGGTTGTTATCGGAGTCGTGCAGATCGACTGTTCCTCGTGTTCCTTGGCATGGTAAAAAGGATTTCCAAACAAGGCATAAGATATAAAGGATAAGGATCAAAGATAGCTTAGAAGTGAATTGAAATTTTCCAACATTCTCAATTAGTAACCTAACATTTTGAATGAACATAACATGGTTCCCTCCCATCTTATTAAACCAAGACTTACTCAAAATGAAATTTTCCCGGAAAAGTAGTCTTTACAAAATTTAGACATCCATTTGCTTTAATTCAAAAGGGAAAACCCAAGCTCCCAACAATCACAAGTTCTTTAACATGATTAGAACAAGGATTTAGCATGAAAATCAAAATTTCTAGTATGCGTCTAACCATTTCGAAACTTTTGAAGGCATGAAGTCACATTTGCAATCCCGAACAGTACTTCATACTATTAACTAAGTGTGAAGCATCATAAAGCAAGTAAAATATGTTCAAAGTACCAAAATTATAAATTGGCCATGCTTAATATGAATTTTTCGGAAATTAGTCGTATTCTTAGGATAAAATTTTTGATTCATGAGAATACATAGCAACAACCGCAAAGTTTATAGTCTTATAATACATTTAAACCAAGTTTGATGTGCAAAAATCGAAAATTTGTTCATATGTAGACATTTCGAAAATTTAGAGTCAAATTTGAGGTGAAATTTCCGTTTCAAAACAATGTACCACAGTAATAGCAAAGATGGTAATCCTATAATGAAAATAGACCAAGTTTTACACATGAAGAATTAAAATTTGGGTATAAACACCTTAGATTTCGAAATTTTAAGACATATTTTTAAGACAAAATTTTCACAGGTAACGTAAGATTCATCCATAATAACAAAATTTGTTGTTCAATTAAACCAAAGAACAAACACAAGAATCACATTAAGAGCTCAAGAACCCTAATTTTCGAGTTCATCAAATTTGGGACAAATTTATCACAAAATCTTTGATATATGACAATAACAATGATATAAAAGACTAATTACTACCATGAATTAATAAAAACTTACAAACAATTGATAAAACTTGAACAAATTAGTGTAGATTTTAAGTACAAATCAAACTGGGGAAAAACAAAAGAGATGGTTTAATCACTTACATTGTTGAACTTAGTGAAGATTAGTGAAGAAAAGAAGCAAGAAACTTGAATCCAAGCACAAAATAACACAAATGGAGTTGTTGAAATGTTTTTAGAGAGATTTTAGAGTTGAAGATATGAGGAAAGATGAAGGAATGAAGAAGATAAGATAAGGTAAAAAGGTAGATTTTACCCGAAATTTCTATCCGTGTAACTCACTTGGCCGAGTGCCGAGTCCACTCGGTCGAATGACCGAGTTCACTCGGTTGAGTGCCCAGTTTCCAGAAATTCTTCCAGATTCTGGAAATTGGTCCACTCGGTCGAGTGCCATGGTCTACTCGGTCGAGTGCACTGTACTCGACCTAGTGTTGACTCACACTCGTTCGAGTGACTCCTTACGATTTGAGATTTTCGATTTTTCGTAGATGATGATATCCCTGCATCAAAAGAGAAGGTTTGGGGGTACACCGGCTTGGTGGTTCCTCTCGAGTTAGTTCATACGCCAACCAACCTATCGTCATTGCCAAACTTTCCTCATACTCACGATTACATAACCAACTGTCATTACTACTCACACTTGACGATAACGCTAGTAAATCCAAAGCATACATACGAAATCAAGGTCAAAGAGCGGGACTATTGTCCCTCATACCAACACATGCCAACTACTCTAAAGCACACTATACTTCAATCTACTCATCCAACTTCCACACTTCACTACACATCTCATGAAAATCACATCATGTAAGAGTCTATCAACAATCACAACACATATGCAATCATATATCATTTTCACATCGTTCACCCATACTTATGACCACCCACGTAGTGACCAACCAAGACAATAAGAATTAGTTTTGACATGAGGGCGCCAACTCATCCAAAACCGGTCTCTCGTTGTACTCAAGTTGGATTCATTTGATTGGACACTCCTAAATTCATTTTGGCTCAGTTTCAAAAATCGTTACTCTGATACCACTTTGTAACACCCCCTTCTTACCCGACTAAGGTAATTGGGAGATGTTACTGTCTCGGTTTCCCGTGGCAGTAAAATCAAAATTACGAATAATAAGCATTTAACATAAATGACAAGTTTAGTGGATACATACATGATAAGTGAATAACAAAAGTGAAATATACATTATACAACTCATCTGTCGACTACATCATCTATGTAACTAGGCTCCAAGGCTCGGAACTCGTCCCGTCTCTCGCGTAATAACCAAATACAACCTGTAAGCAAACTGCTCCCCATATGATCGGAAATATCATATGGATCAACACAGGCCACCCCGAAAATAGGTGACAATTTAAATATCCAACACACTGTCAGTTTCGATAATATAAACAGTCATACAAAGACACTAGACATGAATATGCAGTGTAAGATGAATGTACAATGACAAGTCTCCAAACACCACAACTCCACAATCAACACTCTGGTACTAGGGACACACCCACGATACTCACAACCCAGTGACGACACCGCATCATTGCCCACCAAAACAGCTAGACCGCAGTCCGTAAAAAGATAATCGGGACATACCCATGGTACAAAAACCGGGAACTAACCGGAACCCCTGCCAGACGACGTGTCTCAACCACACGTGTCCCTCCATAACTCAAGCCATTAATGTGCACATCTCTCTTGGAGTGGGAAGCCCCAAGAGGCGAGTCGAGCGTAAGACAATCTCCCAACCGCCTTATGTCTCCATAACAACAAGTACCGCCAACACAACTCCTCCAACAATCCCCAACATTCACAAGAAACACATGAATGCAACATGAATCGCAATATACCAAATACATGACTCCTCATGAGACACACTTCCAATCATGCCATGAATGTACCAATGCATCCAAATATACTGACTCTAGTCGTCACAACCAACATCATGTTATAGAGCATTTCCAACACATACGAATCTCATCATCAATCTCATTTACCATAGTGAATGCAACATTATTTTTATCATGATTTCTAAGTAACAAATGCATACAAACACACATTTACATTATCAAAAACGAGTAGGATTAACCTACCTTTTAGCAATCTCCATAAGCTACTCGAATCCGACACAATCCCGTCTAATGAAACCGTCTCATCCTATACAAGTCACGTAATACTATCACAATACATTCTACACTATAATACAATACAAAAACTCCACTGAAGGCTCTACTCGGTCCACTGCAGCTTTACTAGGTCTAATCTAGGTCTTAATTGGTCTACTATACGACTTTACTTAACTCCCAAGTAGTTCCCTATCAAGTCCGATGGTCCTCTCATGCATCATGAGGTTCTCGTACGGGTCCCACAAAATCCTTCACATCTTATTAGTCCCTAAGTCCTTCATATCTTATGAGTCCCTAAGTCCTTATAAGGGCCATAGGATGAAGAGGATGGAGGGATGAGATGGGCCAAAAATGAATCTCCCTAATCTCCTTCCTTAATCATTCTAATCTCGTTACTCACTCCCTTACTGATTATTAATCTCCCTCACTCATTTCTCTCATTCTCTCTCTTCAGCTGCCCCTCCTCCTTTCTCCTTCTTCCCTCTGGCCGCCCCTCCTCCTTTCTCCCGCCGCCCACCCCTCCTCCTTCCTCCCGACATCTGCCGCCTCCTTCTGCCGCCAACAACTAGATCCCGACTCATACCGCCTCCTTTCGCCGCCAACAACCAAATCCTCCACTCATACCACCTTATTCTGCCGCCAACACCCAGATCCCGACTCACCACAGCCTCCCTCCTTCTGCCGCCACAACCCCAGCCTCCCTCGACAAGACTACCACTCATACCGCCACGTTCTTGTTTTTTTTTTTTTTTGTTAATTTGAATTTAGTTTATGTTTTTCTCTTATTATTGATTTTATTTAGTCTAATTTCATATTCTGGGTGAATGTGATAGTTATTTAGTCTAATTTCATATTTTTTTTTTTAAAAAAAATTGGTTAATTTTTGAAGGTGGTATTGTTTGTATCGGGTCTAGTTTTTTTGTTTTTTGGTGGTGTGTTTTTTTTTTTCGATTTTTTTATTTTAGATTTTTTTTGTTCGGTTTTTATTTATTTTAAAGTTACGTATTTTGGGTGAAATTTATTTATCTAGTTATTAATGGTTTAATAATATACATTATATGAATTGAAGTTACTCAATATGAAGTATGTAAAAAATTGACTATTCGACTAAAGTTACACTATTACGACTAAAGTTACACGATTTACGACTAAAGTTACACACTTAAACCATTAAAGTTATATAAACTTTGTTTTTTTTCAAGAGTTCATTTTTTTCAGATATGAGTTTTTTAAAAATTTCAGATTTGTTATATATTTCAAATATCGTCTTGTTATATATTTCAAATATCGTATTGTTTTATATTTTTTGTTATATATTTTTTTCAAATTTCGTATTATTTGTGTAACTTTAATGACATTATCCGCAACTTCAATGCCCATTATGTGCAACTTCAATGACATAATGTGCAATTTTAGTGTGTGCAACTTCAACGACATTATGTGCAACTTTATTAGATATAATGTGAAACTTCAATGGCATTATGCGCAACTTTATTAGATATAATATTATAAATTCGTCATGTTATAAATTTTTGAAAAATATAAGTCTTGTTGATTTTTGGTTAATTTATGAAAAATTATATGCAATTTCAGTGTGTGCAACTTCAATGACATTATGTGCAACTTTATTAGATATAATGTGTAATTTCAATGGCATTATGTGCAACTTCAATGACTAAAGTTACACTATTTACGACTAAAATTACACACTTAAAACATTAAAGTTGTGTAATCATTAAAGTTATGATTTTCTTTTAATATATGTGAGTTTACTGAGTTTTTTTAAAATTTCAGATTTGTCTTTGTGAGATTATTTGGTTAATTTATGAAAAATTATGTGCAATTTTAGTGTGTGCAACTTCAATCCCATTATCTGTAACTTTAATGCTTGTTGTGTGTAACTTCAAACCCATTTTGTGTAACTTTTATCACATTTAGTAATTTTACTATAGTAATGTACACTGTTAAATATGAAATATGCTAAAAAATGGACTGTACGACTAAAGTTACACTATTTACGACTAAAGTTGCACAAATTTGGACTAAAGTTACACAAATATGGACTAAAGTTGCACAAATTTGGAAAAAAGTTATTTGGACAATAGTTACACAAGTATGGACTAAAGTTAGACGAATATGGACTAAAGTTACATAAATTTGAACTAAAGTTACACGAATATGGACTAAAGTTAAATAAATTGGTACTAAAGTTAGAAGAATATGGACTAAAGTTACACAAATTTGGACTAAAGTTACACGAATATGGACTAAAATTACACAAATTTGAACTAAATTTAAGACAAATTTAAAACAACCTAGTCTTAAAATTATAAAATATGATTTTCTATATTATTTTTTGAATTTATTTAATTTTTGTACAAATGTCATGTAACCTTAATGCCTTTAAGGGTGTAACTTTAGTCATTAATACTATAATTTTAATGTTTCTGTGTGTAACTTTAGTCCACTGACTGTGTAGTCCATAATAGTGTAACTTTAGTGTTTTTTGATAAATTAATTGGAATTTTATGTAATTTTAAGACAAGTTAATATAGTTTTTGTTCTAGTGTAACTTTAGTCCATGAGGGTGTAACTTTTGTCATTTCAAGTCATTTTTAAATAAAAATTTGAATTATAATAACTTTAGTATATCATGTGTGTAACTTTTGTCCCAACCACCCACAACAATCACCACCAACTACCACTACCAACAATCACCACCAACTACCACCACAAACGAGACTTATACGATTATTTTTCAAAAAAACTATTTCTTATTTAATAAATCTAAGATTAAAATCAACAAATTATATAAGATAAATTTTAGTAGATCTAAGATCAAAATAAAACGATTTCATACAAAAAATGAGATTTGAAAATACAAAATCAACACCATATCGAAAAAAAAACGATAATTAAAAAAAACGAGATTTGAAAACACAAAATCGAGTCAAACACCACTTTGTTTCGGTAACTCTCCTAATAACACGTATAGGATCCGCCAACATCGAGTAGCTCTCATAATAACACGCATAGGATCCGCCAACATCGAGTCAAACACCACTTTGTTTCGGTGTTACTACAAAGCCCAAAAACCTGCCATAAACATAACGTGTTCCCGACATCCAAACTCCCTCCATCGTCTTTCCATAAAATAACGCACTCCACCACCCCCTTCTCCCTCGTCTTCCTCTAACCCAAGTCCCTCTCATACCCGCTTCGCAACCGCACAATCATGAATTAAATGAAGAGTCGACTCAAAACAAGAATTACAACGACATAAATAAAGCTCACCTCTAACTTGAGACGTAATATTCGCACTTGTCTTCAAAGCCTCGCTGGACAGCTGCCAAAATAAGAGCTTTACTCGGGTCACACCGGGACTTTCCGGAGCCTATTCCACAACCATTTTACCTTTTCCCAATCTGACACTCCACCCAGTTCTAATGCCTCCCTCTCCCTAACCAAACGACAATACGCCGACTTAAATGAATGCATCCCATTCCTCTCTACCATCCAATACCACTCATCACGGGGCCTATTCTCACTAAACCAAATATTACTAATCCGTTCATGCTCAAACTGAAGGAAACTCACATACACTATGTGAATATACTGATTTTATTAATTAACTTGTTAACTAAAAGGATCTTGTGCATGCATAAC
>VHZZ01001051.1:61622-90632 GCA_009801015.1 Silene noctiflora | reverse complement strand
AATCTTTTGGTTCTAAGTTTAATTCAAGTTCAAGTTCAAGTTTCTTATTCCATATTTGCATTTCCATTTGGTAATTCATTTCATTTCTAGTATTTTATTATTGTTTTCATTAGTTAGTTAATTTAGTTATTCTATTTCATTTTGTTATTAGTTATAATTTAGTTGTTAGATTTCCATTTCCATTTCAATAATCCAAGTTACATTTACATGCATTTTACATTACTACATTTCTATTATCATTAGTTTATCATTACATCATTTATTTTATTCCTATTCTACATTCTAGTTAATATAATCATTACATTGTGCATTCCATTATATATTTAGTTTTCATTCCTTATAACATGAGTGAGTAGATTTCCATTGTCTAGGGAATAAGGGAAGTCATGCATTAGTAATTACATTAACATGTTAGATTAGTATGTTTTAATATTGCATATTTGCTTCTACACTTGCTTGCTTTGTAATGTTAATCTTGGTTTATTGATCACATTCTAGGATTAAATTTGTTATACGATCTATAAGTCGAAAGGCACAGATTTGTATTAGACTAAGCATGTTGTAGTAGATCGACCTAGCCATAGTGATAGCTCGTTAGGACCCAATTTAAGGCTTGACACTAATATTGAAAGATGGGTGTCTCTAGGCTTAGGCATTTATCTTTATTTGCATTATTAATTTAATATGCTATATTTTACTATGCATGTGTGACCCGAAATCTCTAGACTCTCTTTTAATCATATTTGTTTTCATATTTTATTTACAATTGCTTTTATTTACTTGTTTATTTTATTTTCATTGCATTTTCCCAATCAAAACGAAAAATAACCCGTTCCCGATAAAATCATAACACCTTTAAAACTACCGTTTCTCTGTGGATTCGACCCCTACGTACTACATTTATTTTTGCCACGTCTAAGAGATTTATTTTTGATAGGTGTGCGACCGCCCTCATCATGAGGCTAATCCGGCAAAAGATGAAAGCGGCTCAGGACCGACAAAAGAGTTATGCAGACTTGCATCGTCGGGACATCGAGCTCCAAGTTGGGGATAAGGTGTTGCTGAAGGTGTCACCCATACGTGGGGTGATGAGATTTGGTAAGAAATGGAAGTTAAGCCAGAAGTTTATTGGCCCGTATGAGATCTTGGATCGTGTGGGTGAAGTTACAAATCGTTTAGCTTTACCACCAGCTTTGGATCGAGTGCATAATGTCTTTCATGTGTCTCAACTCCGTAAGTATGTGAGTGATCCTTCTCATGTGCTAGAAGTTGAAAACATCGAGTTAAATGAGTCCTTAACCTATGTGGAGATGCCTAGGGAAGTCTTGGATCGCAAGGTTCGCAAGACTAGGAATGGGGAGACGGTGCTGCTTAAGGTGTTGTGGTCTAACCACAATGTATATGAAGCGACTTGGGAGGCAGAAGAGGCCATGAAAGAGCGTTATCCTCATTTTTTTGAGCAGGTATGTTTGGTTACGGGGACGTAACCTTGTTTCTTTAAGGGAGGGTAGGAGATGATCGCATGAGTTTCTATATAAGTTTTGTTGCAGTCTTGGTCGAGTCTTAAGTATGTTTTCGGGTTGCTAGTGTCGTGTTTTGAGTTTTATGTTGGGTTGTAGGTAGTTGGTTGTGTGGTTGAGTATGTGGAGTTCTGTTTTCGGTTTGGGTTTGAACTTCGGGGACGAAGTTCGTTTTTAAAGAGGGAAGACTGTAATACACCATGTTTTATAACCTTTGAGTACTCTGTCGAGTAGACGGTACTCTATCGAGTAAGTAAGAATCAGATTCTGGCAATGTTCTGCTCGTTAGATACTCGACCGAGTTGGGTCAACTCGATCGAGTAGGGGTTACTCGATCGAGTACATTAGTTACTCGATCGAGTAGCTGTGAGTTACGGGTTTTACCTGGTTTGATTTTAAAGTAAAAAGGAGAGGTTATTTTATTATAACGACGCATCTTTTCATCAGTTTTACTTTTACTCTTTACAACTTTTCACAAAACCTAAACAACGTAGATCTACTTCTCCTTTTAGTCTCAAATCAAGGGCTAGAGTTCTTATCTTTTGGGGCTTTTGATATCACTGCGTTCGTCGTGTCGAGGGTAAGATTCTAGTACTAGTTTTATGTTATTTATGTAAATTTGTTTAAACCCTAATTGGGTAAGTTGGGGGTTTTTGGGAGTAATGGTTGAATTATTTGTAATTGGATGTTTAATTGTATAGGAGGTGACTTTGTAGAGGAAAGATTCTGACTTGCTGCGTTTGCTTCGTGAATTCCATATCAGGTAGGATTTTCCCTACTCAGTTATTGTATATGCAATTGTGACGATGTGATATATGAGCATGACTGAGACATTGGTTAATTTACTGTGTTGGCATGATTATTATTATGGTTGTGTATTGTATGTGGTTCGCGAGGTGTGCCCTCGGCTGAGTGGATTCTATTTTCGGGAATGGCTTCATGCCCTTGTTCGCCCCTTGTGGTTCCCGTCACAAGGGGGATATGCACATTAAGGATCAATGAGTTTTACGCTCTATGATGTGAGCAGGGCTTAGGTGGTAAAGGATGCGGTCCTCACTGGCAGAGCTACACACTTGGTGTGTAGTCAAATGTATGGTGTTGGTGGTGTTGGAGGAGTGTGATGTGGTATTATGATTGATTTATTGTGTTATGCAGTAACTGACCCCGTTATATTTTTGTATCTGTGATGATCCATTCGGGGGTGGTGAGCAGATGATTGACAGGTATGGCTTGGATAGTTCGCGGGTTGCTTGGGATGGAGTCACCAGTGAGTCTCGTAGCTAGTCTTCCGCTGTGTCTTAGGATAGTTTGATTTCTGTATTTTTGGTATTTGGTTTTATTATTCTAATTTTGAGACGATTGTACCTCACTTTGAGGAATTTTGGTTTTGGATAAGTATCACTTTAACTTTACTCTTTAAATGTTGTTTCTTAATGGTTTCTTTTGATCTACTGTACCACGGGTAACCGAGATGGTAGCATTTCTGTATGCTAAGGGGGTCTTGGTAAAACACCTTGGTGTATGGGGGTGTTACAGAATGTTTGTTTTATTCAGCTCTTTTTGGTGATTTCTGGTTGCATAGAATAACAATGACGGTGCTGATCACATCCGGTCCAACAGCTTCCAGTAGGTTTGATAAAATAACCCATTCATACCATCCGGAACCAGAGTCTTCAGTGGATTCATCTGATTCAAAGCCTCGATCACTTCCTCTTCATTGTAATCTCGTTGCAAGTTAGCATTCATCGCGTCCGTCACACCCTGTCCTTTGCCCTATAACACATCATCAATTTTATTTGGTTCAGACGACATGAATAGCTGAGTAAAATAAGAATCCGCCACATTTGCAACAGCCTCATCCCCACTCCTCGTAACCCCATCATCATCAATAAGCTTCGCTATAAAATTCTTCCATTTCCGTTCACTAGCTCGTGTATGAAAAAACTTCGTGTTCTTATCCCCGTCCTTCAGCCACAGAGCTCACAACCGTTGCCTTCAATATTGTTCCTCATGCATTTTCAACTCAGCCAACTCCACCACTAATTTCTGTCTTCTCCTCACATTCTCCTCAGTTCTCCCCCCTTCATTCAACCTCCCTAACTGTTTATGTTTCCGCCCAATGTTACTCCAAATATTATTAATATTAGTTCCCTTCCATGCTCGTAACTCCCCCCCACACTCCTCCAAAACACCGACCAAGCACCATTTCAACCCCATGCTGCACACCCTCTCCACAACCCTTCTCTCCGATCAAAATCTGTTCAAACTTTAAATTCCATTTCCTTACCTCTTTGCACTTGTTTCTATTTAACACAAGCTTGATCGGCGCATGATCAGAATACTTCTAACAAGATAATAGAGCTTGGCAAACGGAAACATGTTTGACCACGATGATGAAGATAAAGCTCTATCGATCATACTTTGTCGATTTGCATCTCCAACTTGTCCATTATCAAACGAGAAATTATACCCCTCCCGTGGAACATCCCTTAACCCACACTCATCAAAAATTACACGAAAGTTATTCATTTGTCACTGAGGTCGGCTTCCCCCCTTCATCTCCGTATAAAACAGGATTTCATTATAGTCACCAATACACACCCACGACAAATTAGATTGTCTACCCAGCAGCGTAAGAATCTCCCATGAAAGATGTCTATCCGACACAGCCGGCCAACCATAAAAAACCCGTAACCCAAAATTCCCCCATATCTCCACGGATAATAAAATTCATATAATGAACATAAGCTGACATAAACACGTGATCCACCTCCTTCTTCCATAGCATCACTAAGCCCCCTGATCTTCCAACACTATCTACTTCCATAGGAAAGTAACCATCCAACCTCTCCTTCACTCTCCTCATTTCACGACCACATAATTTGGTTTCACATAAGAACAATATGGCCGGGGCCTCCATCTGCACTATAGCACGGAGCGCACATAATTTGGTTTCACATAATTTGGTTTCACAATATGGCCGGGGCCTCCATCTCCGACATTTGACGCTTATGATATTCATTGCGCCCGACGGGGATGACGACCGTCGACCTCCGCCTCAGGTACTAAGACGCCCTCGTCTGAACGAACCTTCAACCGCTTCACGACCTCTCCCATCACTGGCTCCTCCATACCAATATTCCATCCCTCCTGCTCACTACCATTAGCCGTCTCCGTGTGCMCCCCCCCCCCCCTCTATCCCTGTCTTTGCCAACCTCTTCCAACTTCTCGGTCCCCCTCCAACTCCCTCAGGAGCCGTAACCTCAACCGAACCCCTCCCTTCATATCTCCCCCCTCCCTCCCTCATTTCAACATCAGCACAATAAGACCCAAAAACTTCATATACTCCATATTTACTTATTCCTTAAATAGAGAGTTCTACTCTATGGTTTTTTTTATAGTCATATGGAGTGGCTTTTACGCCAAATCGCAAATAAGATAGTGGTTTACCCTCCTTTTTCTAAGACATATTTTTTTTTTCAGGTAACAAGAAGTTATAAAGACGATTTTAATGTTGATGATGTTTAAACCCACGTTATGAGTTAATTTCTAAAGTTGACTGTTACGCACTTGCACTTTTGTTTCACTAATAAAAATAGGCGCAAAAATCATAGATTAATTTGTACTCCCTCCGTCCCAATCATTGGTTATCGATTAAATTCGACGCAATGATCAAAGAAGTATGAGAGAAAGCATTTTAATAATAATTTTGAACCACAAATATACCACTTGCACATGAGCATTTGCAAGGTAACATTCGCTATAAATAAAAATGATAACTATTGACTAATACGCCTATAAATAAAAAAATGATAATTCCTCTGTTTTTTTTTTTTTTTTTGTTCAAATGAGCGCACTATGTCGCGGGTGAGAATCGAACCCCCAACTTCATGGTTGGGGTAAGAGAGCTCTTACCACTTGAGCTAGCTCTTGTTCTCAATGATAATCCCTCTGTCGCGGTCAATATTTTACACTTTTCGTTTTTGGGTGTTTCAGTCAATAGTTACACTTTCCTTTCCTAGTAAATAAAACAACTCATGTGGGTGGGGATCATTACATTTCATCTCATTTCAAATTGGTTTTGATGTTTTTTAATAAGTGTAAACTCATTCATCTCTCCTTACCTTAATAATCGTGTATGGAGCAATTGTAAACTGTTGACCGTAACAGAGGGAGTAATTATCAAACGGAACAGAAGGACTGCTCTATTATTATACGTGCCCATGTGGGTCGTATTGCCAAGGCCCAAGGTCCCAAGAGTATGGTCATCCGATTATGTTAAAGATGATTTGGCACGTGTTAATGCAGTGCCTTGCTAAAATATAGACCCTTTTACACGTGCCCAAATTACGCACTAACTATTTTTACGCTTTTAAAGTCTTTCCCAAATTCACAAGTCCCAACACCAATTCTACTTAAAACGCAAATTATCCTTCTAAAGCTTAAAACGATTGACGGGTTAAATGCATATCAAAATATGATAAGTTGCCTAAAATATACCAAATTTGTTGTCTTTATTGCTACAACTAGTGTTGGTGTCCGGCTCCGCCCAGACTACCTTTATTTAGCATTAAAATTTATGTTCAATTAAATAAAACTAAAATAAAACTACATTGAAGTTGCATAACTCATAAATTTATCATTAATATATTTTTCTATGCCATATCTTAAAACTACGATAAAATAAATTATGAAACAAATTCACTACTCCCGTTATTAATATTCTACTTAAATCGATTGGTCAACTCATTATTCATATATACTTTCTTTTTGTTGTTAATATTGTTAATTTTATTACATTCGTTATTACTACTGTTATTTTCATTACAGCCGCCGTAATTATTTTTACTTTCACTACTGCCGCATTAATATTGATAATTTCACTACTCCCGTTCACTATTCAAATGAGTGATTACTATCATATTACTATATACTAGTATAGTTTCCGTGCAAATGCACGACTTTTTTAGACGAGGATATTAGAGTTTTTAACAATTAATTTACAGTAATTTAACTCATTTTAAAATTTAATGAGAAACTATACTATCGTTGTGTCTCATATGATGAGTTGTAAAATAGAAGATTCAATAGTTTTACCCTGAATAAGATTTGTGTGTTCTGTGAATACTATTTTGTCAACATTGTTTATAAAGAGAATGATATTATATTATTACATATTTACATCCACTAAAAGCATAGATAATTAAACATTAACTGATAATGTTTTGAGTAAAGAAATATATTAAGAAAGATTTTATTTATTTATAGCATGTAAATATAAAGAGGATAATAATGAGATTAATTAATGAGAGTGGGGACCACTATTAGAAGTTGAATAATTATGGGAGAAACTTGAACGGGAAAAATTGGAGTTTTGTTAAACTTTTAGTATATAGGGGATTCAATGTTACTACAATTTTTTCCACTATAACAGAATTACTTTTACTATTTAGGCATGCAACTTAAGAGACTTATATATGTATAGAAATATATTACATATATGCATTAAATCAAATCGAAATAATTATGAAATATTATATTTTTTTAGAAATCTAGCCTGATTTATTTACCTTTTAATAGTTTCCAAAATATAAAATACTTAGATTATATTTGTCTATGTTAAATAATTAAAATTCTTTATACTAATTAATATCATGAGTGAAGCATGTTTATTTTAAGGAAAATCGCCATATCCTAATATTCTCTAAATTTATATTTTAACCAAAACTATATAATATTTACATTGAAGTCCCTTGTTCAAATCTATCATACAACGCTATCGATTAAAACTATATAGTATAATTAATTTGTAAAGATTTATTTAATTACATAGAAGTACCTTGTTTTCAGGAATATATATATATATATATATATATATGTATATATATATATATATATATATATATATATATTATTGATGTAGTAGCGTTTGACCCTTTTTAACATTTAAGACAAAGTATCCGTCTTAGGTAACACTTATGAATTCACAATTTCGCTTTTATAAAGCTACCCTAAAACATAATCCCCTTGTTATATACTTCCCTAACTAGTCTGCCTCAAGACAAATGTGAATTGCTTAGGGAATAATAAAATGTTTGTCCTTATCTATGCAGTTGGGTTATTATTTAACCCATCTTAAACTTAAGACACGGAAATTTGTGATACATCATCCCCTATACTAAGAGAAAAATAAAAATAAAATGTTTTCCCTTCAAAATGCATATTCTTAAATAAAGAAAAAAAACAGAGATTTTTTTTCATTAAATCATTATCCAATCATTAAAATATTTAATCAAACTTTAATTTTTTTTCATTAAACTCTAAAATACAATATTCTAGTTGAAATAAAATAAAACTAGTACTAACTCATAAACTA
This sequence comes from Silene noctiflora, assembly GCA_009801015.1. NCBI lineage: Eukaryota > Viridiplantae > Streptophyta > Magnoliopsida > Caryophyllales > Caryophyllaceae > Silene > Silene noctiflora. Next base: position 82,736 of record VHZZ01001051.1, on the reverse strand, counting down.
ATTTGGTTACACTAGACCCCATTTTTAATACGGAAATGGTGTAATTTGAATCGAACTATACTTATTTGAAGTATAACTATACTTATAAAACTGAAAATAAGTAAAATTAAAATAAAATAAAGAAAAACAAGAACAAGGAACTAGCCATATAGACTCAATTCCATCATTTTTTATTTTTCTTTGATAAACTTTTAAGTATATTAAAAATTTAATGGTTTGATTGTTACTCGCTTCATTTCGCAATTAACATCTTCCTATCTGATATTTTTTAGTTAAATTTGTAAAATTTTGACCATTAATATGCTAAAATTTATCACGAGATAAGAGAGAATCTGAAGAGAGAAATTCCCTAAATTCTAATTGACGACTTACTCTTATGCAACGGCGAAGACTAAGAAGTCACCTAATAATCTAAATAAATCTTGTAATTAATATAGCTAATAATCAACAAAAAAAGGTCATATCTTAATTCTGCTAGTACTAGAATGAGTAATAATATATCGGTGTCGCCTAAATCTGCAAGGAAACCTTCTCTTAGGGTTACTCCATTGCGTTTTGAGGCGGGGTTTTATCCCATTGAAGAAGCTGTGGAATATTAAGATGGTGTTGATGTCGGGGATGCAGAGTCTTTGGATCGGCCTTTGCTTAAGCTATCAAAATCGGATGTAGAAGGCAAGATTCTATTTTGGTCAACTGCTGTTTTCTGTTATATAATTGGTGCGAATCCACCCAGCAGTGTGATTACTGGGTTTATTAAGAGGGTATGACAAAGTAATAGGATTGACAAGGCCTCTTTCTTTCAGAATGGGATTTTCTTGGTTCAATTCATTTTAAAATGAAGGCGCAGTAGCAAACTGTTCTCAACACTAGGAACCTTCTCTTTGGTAATAAATCAGTTATTATTAAGGAGTGGAGTCCGGAAGTAGAGTTGGTCAAGCATGATGTGCAGAAGGTTCCGATCCAGATGAAACCCCATGAAGGTGAACTTCTGGGGGAAATAGTGCCTGAGGAAGATAAGCAATGTTGTGGGTTGTTGTTGGGCCTTATATTTTCAATTACCGCCAGGGTATATAGAACTTAGCATAACAGTATCGTTCAGGTCAGATCGGCGTAGCAATCAAGGCTTGGCGTAAGGCATCAGAGGATATAAGAATCAAATGTAAGGTCAACATTTGACTAGGTCAAAGATATTTATTCACATTTGGATACTAAATATTGCATTATATGACAATTAAGACGAGCAATAATGTGGAATATACTAATTAGGAAAGGGCTATTAAAGAGCAATTAAGACCGTAATTAAGGAGGCAATCAATGGCGTCATTAATGGAGAATATTTCCTATAATGGAGATGGTCATATCCAACTGTAATACCCAGATATTTTGAAGACCAATTAAGGAACCTTGGGATGCGTGACAACACCCTTAGGCTTGATAGGAGACCACTCGTGAGTAAAGCATAACTGTTAGCTGGACCAAGTGCAATATATATGAGACCTAGTATGTAGCGAGTTTAGAGGACCGAGTAAGTAGAATACGGCCGAGTACAAGTACTACTCGACCGTGTGGGCCACACTCGCCGTGTGGAGCCGTACTCGACCGTGTGGATGACACTCAGTCGAGTGGACCAAGCATTCAGTCGAGTGCTATCTCTCAGATGGCGATATAACCTATGACAGGACTTACATTTCCCCTAATCCTAATTCATTTTCCCTTCTCTCTCTTCAACCCTAAATCCTCTCCCTTCTCTCTAAAACCCTCATAAACACCTTCTTATGGATGCTAAGCTTGGATTAGAAGATTCTACCCTTGCTCCTTCTTCCTTTCAGCTTGTAAGTTGAGATCTACGTTTCCTCTTTCGTTGATTAAAACCCTAACTTTTGGGGGTTTTAAAGTGGACGATTAATTAGTAATTATTATGAGTATTATGGGTAATTAATGGGTCGAAAAAAAGGGATTTTGTGTTGTATAATAGTATAAGATGTATTGTGATAGTTATTACATGGTTTATGTAGGATGCGACGGTTTTATGAGACAGAATCTTGTTTTTATTGGATTGCTTATGGAGTATGCTAAAAGGTAGGTTAATCCTACTCGGTTTTGATAATATAAATGCGTGTTTGTGTGCATATTGTCATTTAATTCCATAATAGATGTAATATTGCACTAATCATGATATTTGGGAAATGATGTGAGTTTCTTGTGATGGTCGGAAGTGCATTTTAGTATGGCGTTGAGAAATGTCGACCTTAAGAGTCGTATTAATTGAGGAAATTGATATTCATGGAATATTTGGGAGTACATACCCATGTTGAGTCGTAAATCACCATGTCGTTTTATATCTTGCATTTCATTGTTCTTATTATACATGTTGGAGGTTGATGGTGGAGTTGTGTGGTGATACTTGTTGTTGAGGAGACGTAAGACGATTGAGAGACCGTCTTAAGCTTGGGTCACCTTTTGGAGCTTCCCACTCCAAGAGGGTCGTGCACGTTAATGAATTGAGTATGGAGTGTCTGGTGTGGAGTCACGTCTCCTAGTAGGGGTTCATTTAGCTCCAGGACTCGGCACCACATGTGTGTCCCGAGTACCTGTTTTACGGACTGCGGTCCGGCTATGTTGTTGGGCGGTACTGCGATACTGTCATCGGGTTGTGGGTACAGTGGGTGTGTCCTTGATACCGATGTGTTGGTTACAGAGTGGTGGTGACTGGAGACTTGTGATTGTGCATTCATATTTGCATTTCATATTCATGCCCATGTTCTATCGTAATAAATTGTATTATTGAAACTGACTGTGTGTGGCTATGTGTAAATTGTCACTTATTTCCGGGGTGGCTTGTGTCGATCCATATGATATTTCCTATCAGATTGGAGTTTTTGAGTTCAGGGTTGCATTTGGTATCTAGAGGAAGATGGGACGAACCCCGAGATTCGTTGATCACCGAGTCAGTGTAGTTTTTTAGAAAGGTTGTAGTAGCCACGACTTGTATTATTTATTCATTTATTAATCATGTTAAAATTCATTAAACATGACATTTATATAAATTGTTTCTTATCTGTAGTTACGCTTTCACTGCCTCGGGAAACCGAAATGGTGACATCTCCCGATTACCTTGGCCAGGTAAGAAGGCGGTGTTACATAGTGGTATCAAAGCGACAATTTTGGAACCTAAGCCAAGAATGAAAATAAACCTAGGTGTGTCTAATAAAATGAACTCGACATGAGTATAATAGGAGGTCGGTTTTGGATGAGTAGGTGCCTCATATCAAAAATATTTCATATTGTCTTGGTCAGTCACTACGTGGGTTGTCATACATATGGGTGAACTCTATGGGGAATGTTACGAGATTACATGTGTGTTATAATAGGATGATAAGTTCCTTGCATTGTGTGGTCTTTTGTGTATGACAATATGTGAGAATTGGATGAAAAGATTGATGTGTGTAATGTGTTTGGGAGTGGCTATTTCATGTTATTGTGTAAGGGACATTAGTTCCGTTACTTGGCATCATAGTATAGTGCATGTGCTTGAACTTGCTAATGTTACCGTGTGGACAAGGCCACCCGCGCGTTGTGATTTTCAGGCGACGACACTTCTCCCACGGAACTTTGGTGGACCAAAGCACGTCATGGGCCGTTAACGATTTGAAAGGCATTGAAACCGGTGAATGGTTTGAACAAGCATGCATTTGTGGAGTCGCCACCAATTTTTGTGGTAAATTGGAACCGTTCGAATACCTTATCCCATGTCAAGACACAAAGTAGTGACATGATTACTATTAAATTCGTCCCCCTTAGCATTATATGTCTAGAATTACTCTCGGTGATGCCAATGAACAAGGATGTTCATAGATATCTGAATAGGGGGTGAGGGTACGTATCAGGAAGTTCTTTATTTGAACACGTAATCCCGCCCGCCTCGATAGCGGCCTCTATTAATGATCAGGGAAATCATCTATACTCGATATGTTATTGATTATATGAATGCAATGCAACATCCACATTTTAATCCTAGCATGTGAATATTAGACTAAGTCGGTTGACATACAGGTTAGCATCCAATTGGGTCGAAGTAGAGATTTACATTCATTACATGTGAAATGACATGTAATTAAATATTACAAAATATATGAAATATAAATTAAAAAGATATAAAATTACAAAAGGAATTTCATGAATTTACGTCATAAATACCCTCACGAATGTGAAGAAAAGAAAATAAAAGGAAAAGAAATTAAATATCTGAATTCGTAGTGATAATACGGATAATAGTCGATTAGAAACCCAATTATAAAGCCTACGTCAAAACAAGACGAGTTCATAGGCAGAAGCCAACCCAGAACAGGCGCAACATCTGGTGCGTCCCCTGGAAGAGGCGCATCAGTTTATGCGGCTTTTCTTGAGCTGGGTTCTGACTGTGAAAGTTAGACCCGTGGTTAGTTAATATTCGTTAGGTGATTTAAGACGGATTATTGGTATGCAACTCGAATTTGAAGTGGTTTAATTAGATTATGTACATAAAAGCGTCATAAAGCTAAATTAAAACATGTACAAAATATCGAATCATTGAAATCCGGGTTTGAGTAAATGACGAAAACCCAAAAATGTCGAATTATAAGGGATTTAAATCGAAAAATATTTTATGAAAATAAATTGAAAGCTTAAATTTTGAAGAAAGAAAGAAGAATGAAACGGCTAGTACTCGAGGAAGAAGAAGAAGAACAGCAGCAGACTAGGCACCTCTGGAAGAGGCGTATTAGATGCTGCGACTATTCCAGAAGGCGCATCTGCTGATGCGATTCTTCTCGACAGTCTTTCTTTGCTGTTTCGTTAAAACCGGTTTAAAACTACGATTTTGGAAACGGTTTTGAGCATATTCATGACATAAATTCTTACATAAATTGTGAAAACAAAAAATAAAATACAAATCGGTATTTACACTCTCAAACTTACATGTTTACAAAGCGAGATTAACTAAACTATCATTTAGTGGTTGCTCGACTCGATGTAGATTCGAAAGATGCCCTTGAAAAAGGATTTAGAAAACGAAATTGATTAATTAAATTGAGTATAGTTGGTCAAATTGGTCGGTCTTATGCAACGAGACTGGTACCTAGAATGATCTAAGCTTACATGGTCGAGTAGATCAAGAACATAGGCGTCAAAAGCAATAGCACGGTCTTAGAATGCAAAGAGAGAAGAGAAGGGGCGGACACTCGCGTGAATAATATGTGAGGCGGAGACCTTTATTTATACTAATCACGAGGTATAAGATTAGGAAAAGATAAGATTTGGAAAGAATCCGGAAATATTCTGGAAACTGACTAAAACCAGCCCAGGAAGAGGCACAACAGGGATTGCGACCTTTCCAAGAGGTGCAGTATCCTCTGCGTCCTCTCCTTAGGCTTTTCGTCCTCAGTAAGAAAGATTTCCGCTGTTTAAATTAGGAATTAGGGGAGATGTGGGCTTCCTTATTCCGCAAGGCGAGATATTTTCGATATTTTAAAATAATAAAATAATATTTAGAAAAACTCCAGAATATTCCGACTCAGTTTTAAGACAGTTTTTGATCTAGACTCCAAATGTAATCTAATTACTGCCAACACGACCCTATAGGCATGTAGATGACGACCAAGGGGTTGCTACAACTATTTGAGCTACCCCTTGTCGACGAATTTACGAAATGTTATGAAATCGCTCCGCACATTAAACATGTGGTCCAATCATCACTGAGTGTTTGGTGGGAATGCAGAAATGAGGTATCTACATATCGTTAAAGCGTGACTGGTAACGGGTACTAGTGTGATAGTTACGAGTATAGGAGTAAAGTTTCGTAGACGGTAAGTATAGTGACGTGTGATCATCGGGATGAACGCCGATAGCCGATTGACTCCCGAACCTTCTCTCTGTTGCAGGAACGATACTGTTTTAATCCTTGTAAAAAATCGTAAGCCCTAAAGAATTACCCAACCGAGTGCGAGTGAGCACTAGACCGAGTACTCTACACTCGACCGAGTGGTCCAGCCACTCGACCGAGTTGACTCATTTTCCAGGAACCTGAAAAATCCCTGAAACGAGTTCGACCAAGTGAAAATGGACACTCGACCGAGTGGACTCGGCACTCGACTGAGTGCCTTACACGGGCTGGGTAAGTCGTGTAAAATCCCTCTTTTCTCTATTCTTACCTTCTTCATTCTTGATCTTCCTTCATTTACACAAACACGAATACTTCCCTAAAAATCATTCAAAAACACCATTGTTGCTCTCTCTTGAATTCATTCAAGTTTTCCACTTCATTAATCTTCCCTAATTCTTTTTTAATTAAGAAAAGTAAGTGAATTTCTCTTTTCTCTTATTTTTCCCCAATTTAATTTTGTTTAGATCTACTCTATTTTCTTCAATATTTGTCAATTGTTTACATATTTTTGCTTAATTCATACTAGTAATTAACTTCCTACACCATTGTTATTGTAAAATATGGAGTTATATGTTGAAATTTCACTTAAATTAGTTTGTGTCAAAAATTATGGTTCTTGAGGCAAATGTTTGATTTATGTGTGTGGTATGATGTTTAATTGAACAACAAGGGCTTAACCCTTGTTGTTAATGCTAGATCTTACCTTATATGTGGAAAAATTTGTCTTAAAATTTCGTCTTAAATTTTCGAATTTTAAGGTGCTCATGCCCAAATTTTGATTTTTCATGTGTAAAACTTGGTTTAATTGTCTTATAAGGCTACCACCTTTGTTAGTAATGCTATGTGTTGTCCTAAAACGGAAATTTCGTCCCAAACTAATGCCCAAATTTCCGAAATATGTAGTGTACATGAACATATTTGGGTTTTGCAGTTAAAACATGGTTTAATTACTTCATAAAACTTCAAGTTAAGTTAATAACGTCATGTATGGTCTTAAAATCAAAAGTGTATACCGAAATTTTCTCCATGTTTTCGAAAGTGGGTAGTATGCTTACCCGGAGTTCGGTTTTCATACTTAATTTCGACTTGAAATGTCTCTTAATACATCAAGCCTTAGTTGAACATGCATTTTGTTATAATAAGTTGGAAAGATTTTCGTCTTTAGTCGGAAGTTGTGTCTTAAAATCATCAAACGTTTCGAAATATATGCTATGTCTACCAAGAATCTCAATTTTCATACTTCGTCTTTGAGTTAATTGCGTTAAAAGGTTTGATAATATCTAAGAATTTAATTCGAAGTGTTGTTTTATTTTCACCAAAAACTTAATTTTTTGTCAGAAAATGGGTGTTTTAGTTAAATAAACTTTTGGATTTAAGTAAAATCCAAGGAAAGTTATGTTAAAATTTCTTTTCAAATTATTGTTGGTGAATTATAAATATGGGGAAATTTCCGTTTTGTTTCAAAGTTGTCTTAATTCTTATCTTGTCCAGTCGGAATCTTGTGTGTGAATCGGTTTTGTAGCATGTCAAGGAACACAAAGAGCAACCGTAGAAGGCAATCCCGATAGGCAACAGAAGTCCCACCCGTCATTGAGGCCCTGGGATTTCCGGGTATTTTATTTGAGAGTGAGGCTCATAAGAACACCCTCATTGCTTTAGCCGAAAGGCGTATTGGCCCCGACTAGATGTGTGTCGAAAGATTCCTTGAGGGAGTTGGGGATGGAATAAGGGGTAAGTAGCATCTTTGAAATCCTTGGGATAGAGGGGTTGTATAAATTGGAGGACATATCTTACCGCAACCTCATCGTAGCGTTATTGAGCTCTTTTTTTTTTTTTATTTTTTATTTTTTATTTTTTTTATAATGAGAGAGACCACTCGGTGAGATTTAGACTTAAGAACACCACTTTTAATTTGTCGAGTGATGAGTTTTTGACTCGCTTAGGAATAGACAAGAGGATCGAGTTCGATCATGGCAGGGTGGCAAAAGGCATGAACGCCACTAAATTCTTTGACTTATACACGGGGAATGACGACACCTTAGTGAGCGATATGAAGGAAAATGACGTTGAACACCCGGTGTTGATGATCTTCTTGCGCCTCTTGACCCACCTTCTTTATGGGATAAGGGATGTTAGTAGAGTGGAGCTCGACGGAAGTTTTACTTTTAAGTTCTTACCTAAGCCCCTACCGGGAGTAGCACTTCTAATTTAATGACGTGTCAATGGTGTGTCTTGCCCTTGAGAGGATGTCAATATCGGACAAGTGTTCCCTAGATTGCGGTGCCATTATAACACGTCCAACCAAGGGTTTGTTAGACTAGGAACCGGGGGAGGTGGATAGATTGTTGGCCAACGAGGTACTGTACTTAGATCTAACCTTTATGCAAAGGGTACTTGGTTGGCTTGCGGAGGTAAGGGGTGGGGGACATGCATGGACGGTAGATGGGGAGTGGTACATAAGACTTCCTGCGGGAGATAGATTGCCTGAGATCGCGCACCTACCTGAAGCGAGATCACCCCTCCCTCCGGATAAATATTACACTATCCTCATGAGTTCACCTTCACCCTTAGTGACTTAAAAGACGAAAAATATCTCGACTCCCCGCCATCTCACTCACCACTTCATTTTCCTAGGTCCACACCACATTCAACCCATACAAATGAGTACACCCAACCCCCGCACATCTATGACCATAACTATGCCATGGCGGAACTCATTCATCGTATGAACACCAACCTTGTGATGAGGAGTACTCACGAGGCTTAAATTCTCCAAGGAGTGAACCCACTCCACCACCCTAGTTATTGGAGCAGGATGGGAAATGATTCGGGTGTCTTCAAGGCATATGGTGTTGACCCATAGGATTGGGGTACTAGGATCCCCCATGGAAAGGTACATTTGCTAAGTCCTTGGGCAGGACCTAATTACTTGAGTGAGAGCTTCTTTGGTAGCATCTTCCAATGGGAAGAAAGTATAGCGGGCACCTACGGGGCGACGATGGGGAACATGGGACAAGGATACAATGAGGGAAATGGTGGAGGCATTAGAAGTGAGGAAGAAGAGGAAGAGGAAGAGGAGGAAGAAGAGGAGAGTGAGGACGACCAAGAGCAAGCCGCGATGGAGACACTAGAGTAAAATAGTGTTGAGAATTTAAGTCGTTGGTCGCGCATGTGGGGGAAGAGGAAGTCTACACGGTAGACTTAGCATTGTGTGAGTCGGATACTCTCTTCCTTAGCTTATGTCGGTGGTGTAACTCGGATTTTGTTTTAATTTGTAATGTAACCTTGACCATAAAGCCAAAGAATTGCTTGAGCATTAGTTAGTTGGTGGTGCATTAGTCACCATTGAAGTTTGTTGCCCTTGTTTGTAGAATAGATGGACTTGAAAACAAAATTTTGGGACCAAAAATATTATGCTCAGTGGCACACGACCGAGTGGCCATTTCACTCAATCGAGTGCCCTTTACTCGACCGAGTGACCTCTTCAACTCGATTGAGTGGCTAGCTTTGTGCCTTGTTTTATGTTCTAATTTGTAACCTAAAGTAGTCGACTTGGGTCGTAAGAGCATGCGATACCTATGTGGATAATATAGTAATGAATTGTTTACGTTTGAACACATATATGTGACTTTGCGCCATTTCAAGTGACATTAATTGAACCGTTAATTTGAAATGAGTAAATTAATGACCAAAATGACATGATAATATGACATAATTCATGATTAATGATCATGATTTTTTTTTCGTAAAAGTAAAGTGATTGCAATGTCCATAATACACGAGGTTTTGTCTTATTACTAGTGTCACATGGTAACGTTGGATGCATGATAGAAGTTCTAATATACTAATAAACGGGAGTGTCAACGTAGGATGAAACAAGTTTAAAAAAACATGTGTGACCATGTGGTAGATTCGGCGCGGTATATGCGTGATATGGTATATACGGAAGTAGAATTGTTGGAATAATCCGTTCATATAATGAGTAATTGTTTGCATTCTTTATTGTTTTATAGAGTTGGGTTATCTTAATTGTTGATGAACATGCATTTGATGTAGAGGTGATCATTTTCGGGTTTGGGCCGGACATGGGCCGGACCAAAATAAATAATTTTACCCACGGACCAAAGTTAAGTAAGGTCTGCCCGCTTAAACGGGCCTAATGTTGTGTCCGTACCTGCCCTTTTCTTGCGGGCCGGGTAGCTCGCGGGCTAGCATGCTTCCGTTTTTTTATTAAAATATTTACAAATATATAATAAACCAATTTTAAATTAATTAAAGAATAATAATCAATATAATTAATTATAATTTATCTTACAATTGTCATGATTTACATTAATATTGTATGAACTTTTACTTAATTTAAATATTTTGTTAATTAAAAATATAAATATTTCTATTATATTTTTATCTTTATAATTTATGTATTATGTTTTAGATATTATTATTTTAGTGTTACGCATCACTATAAAATTGATACAAATTTCTTTAAAAAATGTCATTTTTAAGAGTAAAAAGTGTAAGATTTAAACTCTAAATGGGTCTAACGAGCCGACCCATGGGTTTTTCTTATTGTCCATACCCGCCCAATTAGTTTGGCGGGCCAGGCTTGACCCTCCCTCTTAATTTTTCGGGTAAACTATATTTGTCCAAGCCCGCTAAAAAATCGGGTCGGGCGGGACGGGCCAAATGGGCGGGAGGACCCGTAAACAGCAATAATTTGATGGTATGAGACCCAGTGTGATATATATGTGTAATAGTGTGGTACCATACCGTATACATATATATCTAGAGATATATAGTCGCATATGAGGTACGAGAGCAATGACACGAGTTATGAGGTTGGAACGTTAAAACCTTGGTGGTCCCCGTAGTTTGATTTTTCGTAAACCGTAGAATAAGAGTTATATCGATGGTAATACGACCATACAAGCTTTGACTATGAATTTTTATAGTAAAGGAGCGGTTGGTAAAGCAGGAATATGGTTACTTGTGGAATTAGACGATGAGTCCTATGAGAGTATTTTCGAAGTTCCCTTTTAGGGGGAGTAAAAGTAATAATTGAGAATTTAAGGAAAGAAAGCAACATGATAGAGTATGGCGATTATGAGAGTGTGTATGGTTGGTAGAAAGAATGTTGAGACATAATGAGAGTATTGAGGAACTTTATGAAGAACTATTGGAAGCGAATAATTAGAGCCGATAGTGAGACGTAAGGAAATGGTCATATTTGGGAGAGAGTCGAGGCGAACTTCGGGGACAAAGTTCATTTTAAGGGAGGAAGATTGTAACCCGGATATTTTGAATACCGATTAAGGAACATTGGGATGCGTGAGAGGATCCTTAGCCTTGACGGGAGACCACTCGTGAGTAAAGCATAGCTGTTTGCTGGACCAAGTGTAATCTATACGAGACCTAGTAGTGAGTTCATGGGACTGAGTAAGTAGAACACGGCCAAGTACGAGTTCGTGTGGGGCGCACTCGGCCGTGTGGAGCCGTACTCGACCGTGTGGATGGCAATCGGTCGAGTTCTCTCTCTTTGATGGCGATATAACTTATAACGGGACTTACATTTCCCTTAACCTTAATTCATTTCTCCTTCTCTCTCTTCAACCCCAAATCCTCTCCCTTCTCTCTAAAACCTTCATAAACACCTTCTTTTGGATGCTAAGTTTGGATTAGAAGATTCTACCATTGCTCCTTCTTCCTTTGACCTTGTAAGTTGATATCTACCTTTCCTCTTTCGTTTATCAAAACCGTAAATTTTGGGGCTTGTAAGGTGGGTGATTAATTAGTAATTATTATAAGTATTATGGGTAATTAATGGGTAATAATAAGGGAGTTTTGTGTTGTATACTAGTATAGGATGTATTGTGATAGTTATTACATGGTTTATGTAGAATGAGACGATTTTATGAGACAGAATCTTGCTTGTCTTGGATTGCTTTTGGAGTATGCTAAAAGTTAGGTTAATCCTACTCGATTTTGATAATATAAATGTGTGTTTGTGCACATATTGTCATTTAATTCCATGATAGAGGCAGTATTGCACTCATCATGATATTGGAGAATTTATGTGAGTCTCATGTGATGATCGGAAGTGCATTTTAACAGGATGTTGAAAAATGTCGACCTTAAGAGTCAGATTAATTGAGGAAATTGATATTCGTGGCATATTTGGGAGTACGTCCCCATGTTGAGTCATAAGTTACCATGTCTTTTTGTATCTTGCATTTCATTGTGCTTATTATACATGTTGGAGATTGATGGTGGAGTTGTGTAGTGATACTTATTGTTGAGGAGGCATAAGACGGTTGGGAGAACGTCTTATGCTTGGGTCGCCTCTTGGAGCTTCCCACTCCAAGAGGGACGAGCACATTAATGAATCGAGTACAGAGGGGTACGTTTGGTATCGTGATGCTTGCCAGGGGTTCGGTTAACGCCTAGACTTGGTACCACAGGTGTGTCCCGAGTTCTTGTTTTACGGATTGTGGTCCGACTGTGTTGGTAGGCGGTACTGCGGTACCGTCACCGGGTTGTGGGTACCGAGGGTGTGTCCCTTGTACCGATGTGTTGGTTGCGGATGTAACACCCCCATACCTCAAGGAACCTTACCAAGAACTACCTAGGAATATAGGGATGCTACCATCTCGGTTACCCGAGATAGTGAACATCATAGAAACCATAATGAAACAAATATAAAGTTTAACTTATTAAAAGGTTACAACTGAAAAACGTGTCAATACAAAACAAACCAAAAATCCAACTGTGATAAAAAAATCTAGCGTATGCGGAAGCTAAGACTACAAAAATGGTGATGACACTGCCTCTGCCAAACCCGCATCAACAATAACCATGGAAATCATCATCACCTGCTAAGCCAACTGCTCACCATCCCCGAATAGATCACCACAGTTTTGAAAACAAACACGGGGTCAGTCAACTACACAATAATATACAATATAAAGCATAAACCTATTAAACTAACTTCCAAGACAACCAGCCAACTCCACATCCAACCTATGTCACAACCGATAACTGACTACATACTAAGGTGTGTAGCCCTGCCAGTAGGGACCGCAGCCTTAGCACCGAAATACCCGTTCATGCATGAGTGAACCCAGTTCCTTAATGTGCACATCCCTCTGCGCCGAAAGAATGCAAGAGGCGAACAATGGGAGGTGAGACCATCTCTCGCAATGGCTCACAAACCACACCATCTCCAACACCAAAAATCACCACCATCCATATCATACAACAACCACAACATATACATAACATAACCGGTACAAAGATCGTCACATTTATCTTACACTATTACACAGACAACTGAGTAGGGAAACCCTACCTGATAAGCAATCCGACAGTACACAACAAAGAAGTAAAAAATGCTCTTCTATGAAATCTCCTCCTATAAGCATAATCAAACAATCAATCAAATGCCTAAAAGCAATTGAATCTCACCCCCCTCCCCCCCAACTACTCTAATTAGGGTTTCATACAATTCGACCATAAACCACAAAAGAACTAGATTGATAACTTACCCGATTGATTATAAGAACAAAAATGAAAAGATCCCCAGCAAACGATCAACTAAAGCCTTGGATTGATATAAAATATAAGTGAGCAGTTCCTACGTCGCTTGAGTGTAAAAGGGTCTCGAGTGAAGTTTTTTGAATAAAAGATCAATGATTACTGCATCACGTTCTATTTTATATCAATTGCGCAAAAATCTGAAACGAACCGGACACTCGGTCGAGTACGAGCCACTCGACGGAGTAAGCCACACTCGACCGAGTGCAAGATACTCGATCGAGTACGCCTCACTCGACCGAGTGCTACACACTCGTCCGAGTCCCCAACGAACAGAACACTGACATCATATCCTAGACTGGATACTCGGTCGCGTAGCCCTCACTCGGACGAGTATCTTGAGGTCACAAAACCGGTGTATTACAGTCTTCCCTCCTTAAAACGAACTTCGTCCCCGAAGTTCAAACCCATACCTGATATAAACGACACAAAGACCATCCCAACGCTAAACGTACTCAAACCATAAACAAAAGAACTCGAACACAAAAGAAAACTGACTCAAAAACCGTCTCAAAACGCATGCGATCATCTCCTACCCCCCCTAAAAAGAACAAGGTTACATCCCCATAACCAACATACCTGATCAAAGAGGTGAGGATACCGCTTCTTCATCTTTTCCTCTGCTTCCCATGTTTCTTCTTCCACATTATGATTGGTCCACAACACTTTCAGTAACACGGTCTCCCTATTCCTTGTCTTTCGCACCTTACGATCCAAGATTTCTTTTAGTACCTCCAAATAAGTCAAAGACTCATCCAACTCGATGTTCTCAGCCTCTAGCACATGAGAAGGATCACTCACGTACTTCCGTAGCTGGGACACATGAAACACATTATGCACTCGATCCAAAGATGGTGGCAACGCCAACCGATAAGCCACCTCCCTTATCCGATCCTGAATCTCATAAGGACTTATAAACTTCTGACGCAGCTTACCCCTCTTGCCAAAATGCATAACACCCGCATAGGTGATACTATTAGGAGAACCTTGTCACCCACCTGAAACTCGATGTCCCGACGATGCAAATCGGCATAGCTCTTTTGCCGATCTTGAGCTGCTTTCATCTTTTGTCTAATTACCCGTACCTGCTCGATTATATCTTGCACCATCTGTGGTCCTAAAACCACAGCCTCAGCACTATTGTCCTAACAAATAGGTCTTCTGCATCTCCTCCCATAATGAGCCTCAAACGGTGCCATCCCGATAGTGGTGTGGAAACTGTTGTTATAAGAAAACTCGGTCAAATCCAATCTATCCTCCCAGCTGCCCCCAAACTCCATAAAACAAGCTCTCAGCATATCCTCCAAGGTCTTAATAGTCCGCTCAGTTTGCCCATCTGTTGCAGGATGAAAAGCTGTACTCATCTTTAGTGTAGTTCCCATCATGTGTTGCAGCTCTTGCCAAAATTTAGATATGAACCGCGCATCTCGATCTGACACAATGTCTTTCAGTACACCATGTAACCGAACCACATTATTCCTATACTCATTGGCTAACTGTAGCTTGCTCCAAGTAACTTTCATTGGAATTAAATGAGCCGACTTCGTCAGTCGATCCACAATCACCCAAATCATATTGTTGCCCTGCTGAGTCCTTGGCAACCCCACAATAAATCCATAGAGATAGATTCCTATAGCTACTTCCACTCAGGTACCTCAAGTGATTGAATTTTACATTGCGGTTGCCGTTGCTCCCCTTTGACCCTCAGACAGGTCAAACATCTGGCCACAAACTCTGTAGTCTCCCGTTTCATCCCAGGCCACCATAAAGTCTTTTTCAGATCCTTGTAAAGTTTATCGCCACCTGGATGCACTGAATAAGGAGTGAAGTGAGCCTCAGTCATGATCATCTTTCGCAATTCTACATCATCAAGTACACACCATCTCCCATCAAAACGAACACTTCCATCCGAATGCATAGAAAACCTCGAGACAGCCCCCTTTTCCACTCCATCTCTCCACTCCCGTATTTTAGGATCGTAAGCTTGCTTATTCTTGATTTCCTCAAAAAGCTCAGGTTCCACTGTCAAGTCCCCAAGAGCATCCCCTTTCGAATCATGTGAATCCCCATCTCCTTTACCTCATCTTTAAGTCGCACAAGTGACATGGTTGTAGACAAGGAATGCACACTCTTCCGACTCAAAGCAACAACAACCACGTTAGCTTTCCCCTCGTGATAGATTATCTCCATATCGTAGTCCCCAATCAGCTCCATCCATCTTCTCTGACGCATATTCAGCTCCTTTTGGGCGTAGATGTACTTCAAACTTTTATGATCTGAAAACACCTTAAAGGTAGCCCCATAAAGGTAGTGTCTCCAAATCTTCAAAGCGAAAACTACAACACCGAACTCCAGATCATGAGTAGGATAGTTCTTCTCATAGGTCTTTAGTTATCTCGAAACATAAGCAATTACCTTCCCATTCTGCATCAGCACACAACCCAACCCATTCTTTGAAGCATCCGTGAGAACCTCAAAATTCTCACTCTCTTCTGGCAAAGCTAAGATAGGAGTTGTATTCAAACGCTCCTTTAAAGTTTGGAACGCCGTCTCACAACTCTCATCCCAGCAAACTCATCAAGGCTGTCATAGGTCAAGCTATCTTTTAGAAATCATTTACGAACCTCCTTTAGTACCCGGCTAGACCCAAGAAACTCCAAACGTCAGCCACATTCTTTGGTGATTCCCAGTTAGACACCGCCTCAATCTTGGTAGGATCTACCGAAACCCCATATTTAGAGATCATATGGCCCGGAAAGGCCACCTTCTCGAGCTAAAACTCACACTTGGACAACTTTGCATACAACTGGTTATCGCGTAAAGTTTGCAATACCAGTCTCAGATGTTCCTCGTGCTCCTCTCTAGTCTTAGAATAGACTAGGATATCATCAATGAAGACCACCACAAACCGATCCAAGAACTGACTGAAAACCCGGTTCATCAAATCCATGAAAACTGCAGGTGCATTAGTCAACCTGAACGGCATCACCACATACTCGTAGCGACCATACCTCGAACGAAAAGCTGTCTTCGGTATATCCTCCTCCCGGATCCTCAGCTGATGGTACCCCGACTTTACATCAATCTTAGAAAACACTCCAGCCCCACTCAGATGGTCAAAGAGATCATCAATCTTCGGTAAAGGATACTTGTTCTTCACCGTCACATGGTTCAGCTCTCCGAAGTCGATGCACAACCTCAAACTACCATATTTATTTTTCACAAATAGAACTGGAGCACTTCAAGGCGATACACTAAGTCTAATGTATCCCTTCTCGATCAAGTCAGCCAATTTCTTCTTCAATTCAGCAAGATCTTTATGACCCATACGGTACGGGGCCTTAGAGATAGGTCTCGTTCCCGGCTTCAACTCCACACTGGAATCGATATCCCTCTTCGGTGGTAACCTCGGTATCTCATCTAGAAAAACATCCCCGAACTCACCCACAACATGAATCCCCATAGCTGATGGCTCCTCTATCCTACTATCTTTCACGTGGCATAATATCATAGGATAGCCCTTCCTCAGGTAAGACTTCAACGTCACAGCTGCAATGATCTTGACTTTGGGTTTGATCACAAACCCACGGTAAGACACCCTAACTCCGTTCTTTTAAAGAAACCTTCTTTTGGTGACAGTCTATAGTAGCACTATACTTCCCCAACCAATCCATCCTGATTATGACCTCAAACCCATCCATAGGACACTCAAACAAATCAACCGGAAAGTTGACTTATCCGACCACTATAGACACCCCTTATACAACCTCCCACATGATACAGACTCTCCCGATGGTATAAAAACTTCATCCCTTACAGACTCATATTCCCCCAAACCCATAACCTTAGCATGACCTCTAGATACAAACGAATGGGTTGCCCCCGARTCAAACAAAACAAAGGAAGGAATATTATTAACAAGAAAAGTACCGGTGACCACTTGTGCATCATCCTCAACTGCTTTCTTGTCCATCATAAAAAATTTACCACTATTCTTTTGGCTTCCACCCTAATCCGTGCTGGCCGATACAGTCGACTTAGCAACCGAGTTCTGGTTCCCACTGTCGTTTTGCCTCTGATAAGTTCCACCATTGTTACGATTGAAGCTCCCAATGTTGCCTTGACTTCCCTGGCCATGCCACGACCCAGCTGGTCTATTCTCTAGCTATACTCTGACCCGGTCCCTGTGAAAAACCACCTCTGTACTGACTTTGGAAGCCGTCCCCACTAAAGCTGGTACACTCATGTCTCTTGTGGCCCATGCCACCACAGTTGTAGCAAGTCAACCCCGATCCACCACTGAAGCTCCTACCACCCCGTTCTCTAAAAGATGAACCTCCACCGAATCCAAAGCCACCAGAAGAAGCCCTACTCTGATTGTAATTTCCCCTCTTAAACCCGGATGTCCCGGTGCCCTCGCTCTCAGCCTTCCTTTTCTCACTCCCTTTTTCATTGGCCTCCTTTATCATATCCGCCAACCTCTCCGGATTCCCAGACCGCTCATAAACTTCCTTCAGATCCGTGAGGACCTCCGAAGTCAGCCTCTCAAGTATCTTCACCGATAGTCCCTTCTCGAAGTGGATGACCAAGTTCAGCAGGGTCAGTTCCATGTCGTCCACATAACGAGCCAACTCATCGAATCTACGGTAGTACTCCACTACCATCATCCGGAAAGTATCGGGCTCAGCCATTAGCTTATTACGAACATGCTCAGGAACGAAACGAACTGATGCCGCATAGCTTTCTTAAATTCAGCCCAGGGGATAGCAGATTCCCCCTGGCTCCTGTAGTACTCCCGAGCTGTCTCCTTCTCCCTAGCCCACCAAAAATCGGCCTCATCCTATAAGTAGAATGCAGCTTGTTTCACTTTTAGCTCCTCCGGATAACTCACCACTTCGAGTAAACCCTCCATATCTCTATACTAGTTATCCAACAAGTTCGGCATCCCTGTTCCCTCATAGGTCGAAGGGTTGAAGCGAACGATGGTGGTGCTCATTTTTATAGCATCCACCACCTTCTCTTTAGCTTTACCCATAGCCTTAAGAGCCTCGGTAAGGGCCTCTTGTTGCTCAATCATACGGGCCACTTCGTCAAGTGTCATCTCAGAAACTTTCAAGTACGCGGCTGATCTCTTAGGAGGCATCGTTAACTATATAAGAAGAACAGTCGTAAGCACATAGCCTACGACTCAAAATAGATATACATATTTCTCCCATAAGACACTCAGTCGAGTACCCAAGGCACTCGGTCGAGTATACATAATTCGGTCGAGTCACATACATACTCGGTCGAGTTCAACTGATCAAGACTCTGATCAGATCCACCCAGAATTAACACTCGGTCGAGTACTTAACGTACTCGGTCGAGTTCTGCCTACTCGGTCGAGTGTCTGGCACACTCGGTCGAGTTAAAACCTTACAGGGATTCTACCTCAAAACATCAAATTATCCACTCGGTCGAGTGCCAGGAGCTCGGTCGAGTAGCCCCTACTCGGTCTAGTCCCCCTCACTCGGTCGAGTCATGCCTCATACAGTACTACCCCCATGCTTACAAATCATGCGCAAAGCCTAACATGTTACTAATCCAGATCAGTACTCCATTTATCATATTCCTCATATCATCACATAATCATATACTCTACACTTCTCTATACACCTCATACACGTAAATTCAGCATGCATATGAAACAAATATGAGCATATGAACCACATAGAAAACATATAAACACACAACGACCCTTGACACCCCACCGTAACCGGTTAAAAGTTGTAAAGGCAATTATGCGGCTTTGGGACATCTCCCTAGCCCTTGATGTAGCTCTAAACAACTCTTACCCGGGTTCATTTTAATTAGACACCCTAAGTTCATTGGTTCACTGGTATTAGGTTCCAAAATCGTTGCTCTAATACCATTTGTAACACCCCCATACCTCAAGGCACCTTACCAAGAACTACCTCGGAATATAGGGATGCTACCATCTCGTTTACCCGAGGTAGTGAACATCATATAAACCATAATGAAAAAAATATAAAGTTTAACTTATTAAAAGGTTACAACTGAAAAACGTGCCAATACAAAACCAAACCAAAAATTCAACCGTGATAACAAAATCTAGGGTATGTGGAAGCTAAGACTATAAAAATGGTGATGACACTGCCCCTGTAAAACCCGCATCAACAGCGACCATGGAAATCATCATCACCTGCTAAGCCAACTGCTCACCATCCCCGAATGGATCACCATACTTTTGAAAACAAACACGGGGTTAGTCAACTGCGCAATAATATACAATATAAAGCATAAACCAACATCCAAGACAACCAGCCAACTCCACATCCAACCTCTGTCATAACCGATAACTGACTATACACCAAGGTGTGTAGCCCTGCCGGTGGGGAACACAAGAGGCGAACAATGGGAGGTGAGACCATCTCTCGCAATGGCTCACAAACCACACCATCTCCAACACCAACAACCACCACCATCCATATCATACAACAACCTTAACATATACATAATAAAACCAGTAAAAAGATCGTCACATTTATTATAAACTATTCCACAGACAACTGAGTAGGGAAACCCTACCTGATAAGCAATCCGACAGTGCACAACAAAGAAGTAAAAAGGCTCTTCTATGAAATCTCCTCCTATAAGCATAATCAATCAATCAATCAAATGGCTAAAAGCAATCGAATCTCAACCCCCCCCCAAATTACTCTAATTAGGGTTTCATACAATTCAACCAGAAACCATAAAAGAATTAGATCGATAACTTACCCAATTGATTATAAGAACAAAGATGAAAAGATCCCCAACAAATGATCAAATAAAGCCTTGGATTGATATAAAATCTAAGTGAGCAGTTCCTACGTCGCTTGAGTGTAACAGTGTCTTGAGAAAAGTTTTTTGAATAAAAGATAAATGATTACTGCATCACGTTCTATTTTATATCAATCGCGCAAAAACCCGAAACGAACCGGACACTCGGTCGAGTACGAGCCACTCGACGGAGTAAGCCACACTCGACCGAGTTCAAGACACTCGATCGAGTACGCCTCACTCGACCGAGTGCTACACACTCGTCCGAGTCCCCAACGAATAGAACACTGACATCATATCCTAGACTGGATACTCGGTCGAGTAGCCCTCACTCGGCCGAGTATCCCGAGGTCACAAAACCGGTGTATTATAGCGGAGTGGTGGTAACTGGAGACTTGCGATTGTCCATTCATATTTGCAGTTCATATTCATGTGTATTGCCTTTCGTAATAAATTGTATTATTGAAACGAACCGTCTATGGCTATGTATTAATTTTTACCTATTTTCTGGGTGGCCTGTGTTGATCCATTTGATATTTCTGATCATATGGGGAGCAGTGTGAATTCAGGGTTGTATTTGGTATCTAGCAGAACACCGGACGAGCCTCGAGCTTTGGTGATCACTGATGCGTGTCTATTATATGATGTTTTGCACCTCATTTTACACGCATTTCTGAGCTCATTTGGGTAGTTTATGCTACTATTTCCCTTGTTTTGCGTATTTCTTCCCTTTTTGTGTAATTTTGCAGAAATGTGAAGAAATCAACGGAAAATGGACCAAA